>BMAW01089250.1:575-40688 GCA_019974015.1 Nephila pilipes
TGCGTGCGTAAATGTGTCGAATAAGTTACAGGACCAGAAAAATAAATGTTGGAATATAGAGTGAGAAGTGTACATAAATATTTTTATAGAAGAAAATTTTATAATATGTTAAAAATGAATGAGAAAGGAATAAAAGAATAATAAAATGAAGCAACATACAAATATTATTTGTAAATGCAGCAAAATAATAGGATGCAAAAATAAAAACTGACTTTCAAATATGACTAGAAATACAAGAAACATTGTAAAAGCAAGCATTTAGCTGTCATCTGTTTCGTATTCTTTGTATTTAAATTCATCTATAATAAATTCTGATTTTTATATTGCATAAGATAATGACAGAAATTTCCCTTCGATCACTACGAAAGACGACAGGCTGAAAAATTAAACTTTTGCAAACAGTAAACGAAACTATTGGAATGCGCTAATCTGATGCAATTTTGTTTCGTGCATTGTAAAGGATAAGACCTTTCGTGCCAAAATTTCTGCTGAATGTTATCGAAGTACTTTATATAATGAACAAAATTAAACTTCGCTGGATTTGACTTCGCTGACAAAATCGCTGGATTGGACGAAAAGATTAATCTGGGAATTTCGGACTATCCTTGTCTAAGCTGAAATGTATTTTCTGATATATTAAACATTTATTCTGTATATAATAAATATTAATTTATTTTTGTCTTAAGGAATTTCTAAAAATCCAACTCGTACTTCGTACATTAAGTCAAATGGTATACATGTTTTGCACAAACACAGCGTATATATTTTGAAACATAACAATAAATTCTATATTTCTCAAGAGCAATAAAATATAATAGAAATGAAAATATAGAATGGTAAGGAGATAAATACGCAAAAAAGTAGTAATTTATGAACTGATTCAAGGAAATATTTATTGAAATTCTGCCACACTTGCTTTATACATATTAAGGATTTCGTTGATATATTGACAAGCATTCGATAAAGTTTTTTTTTGTTTTGTTTCTATTGATGAATGGCAAGAAACTTCATAGTCATTCTAAGGGTTATATATGAATTGTACTAAATAAATGCATTCATTTAAACAACAAATGTTTCCATTTGAAATGCTAAGCAAAAGTTTCAAGTGGAACACGAATAAAATAATACTGGAATGTACTGAAACAGATGCTCGAAGTCAACTCCAAAATAAAAACTGGTCAATGTTAATGGAAAAGTTATAAACACCTTGTTAGTTCTTTTGTAAGCCCGAGAAATATATTGTGCCAAAGAAATCTCTATCAAAGAAATCAGTAGTTTATAGAACAATGCGCGGAGGTCTACCTTTTACGTGATGCCATATCATGGGATAGGCTCAAGGAAATATTGAGGTTTATGAGATTTGATAGAAAATCAACAAGATCTTAACGATTACTAAATGATATATTTGTTCTGATATCTTCTGGTAAGGATCAATTCGTTGAAAACTTGATTTCTTGCTACCAACCTAAGGAAAATATAACAGTTGATGAGCAATTATTTCCGTCTGAAACTAGATACCTATTCTTACAATACATGACAAGCAAGCCTGATAAATGTGGTATTAAGCTTTGGATTGTTGCTAGTATAGAGTCAAAATGCATGCTAAAAGTATTTCCATATTTAGGAAAAGAAGATATTAGATCGGATAACTGGACACTTTCAGTCTATGTCATTTTACTTGCGATGGAAACATTCTTGGGCAAAAGCAAGAACGTAACTACTGATAACATTTTTACTTCCCTTACTCTTGCTGATAAATTGAAACCAGAAACTTTTAGCATTGTCGGCACAATCAAGCAATCAAAGCCGGGAATTCAAGATGCCGCAAAAAAATTCAAAACATCCACTTTATTAAACATCGTGTCATAAACACAAAAATTCCACCTTGACTGCGTATCAATGTAAAGAAAGCCAGAATGTTTTGTTACTAAGCATTCTACACCAAACTGCTAGCATAATAGATAATGAAAAAAAAATGTCCGAAACTGTGGCATTTTCTAATTCTACAAAGTATGGCGTAGTCATTCTTGTTCGAAGGGCGCGTAACTATTCAGCAAAAGTGCATGGATTGAGTACAAAGAAGCTACAGGAAGTGCAGTACTTGGAAGATATTTTTTTACTTTAACTTTCTGAATTACTTCGACAAAATCATGAAAAAATCACAGACTCCCTAAGCACAGTTTCTCAAATTTTTGGTCAGATATCCTACTCAGATATTGTAACCAATGCCAAGTTGGGATGTGCAATAAAAACAGTACTGCACATACACGTTACAAATGCAATGAAATGTGGGTGACAAGTGTGAAATGTATGTGGCATGTTACATTCAACATAAATTATGATTTGTGTTGTATTACTTTTACTTTTATTTTATTTCTACTCTTAATTTTGACGGTTTTCCATCTTTTGAGTAAGAGGAAAATTCTCATCTTTCTTGTATTAATGATTGGTTGGTTGGTTTATTGATTATTAACGCATTACGTATTTATAATATAGCTTATAACGAGTTTAGAAGCATCGAGAGCTCTATTAGGGACGGATCTCGTCAATTTGAATCTTGGTCAAGTGGCGAGGATGCCCCATCTATGAGATAGCACTACTACATGCCAAATGTGCGCTCCACACCAAACTAAGATGTTGAATTGCGATAAATTTAACGTGCATCAGCTCCACTGCGCGACATGCTTTTAGAGGCAACAGGACTCGAACATATGACTTGACTGAGCCAAGGCCAATCATGATCTCAAGGCTAATCGGTTACCGCAGCCATAAAATAGTTTTAATTAAGTAAAAGTTATATTTATTTTACACTTATTTTATTCGATTAAGTAAAAGTAATATTTATTTTATACTTATTTTATTCGATTAAGTAAAAGTAATATTTATTTTATACATATTTTAGTATATCAGTATAACACAGTAATATTTATTCCGATCAAGAATGCTTTGAACAGCTAAAATTAAATTAAGATGAAAATAAAGAGGCCTTTTCTTACCCTTATCATTTGCTAATAGTTTTTCTTGCCCAGTACTAGCATAATTTTCGTCTGCTTCTACGGGAACCAATTACTGTGCTCCCAATTATTTTATCAGAAACTATTCCAAGTTTTTAATTCCGTCATTAGTAACCTGATCTCGAAGGAACTACTTTTTGATAGAATTATGATGTAATGGCTAGAACGTGAACACAGTGACTTGTAAAGGTACTGATACTATGGCAATTAATGGATACAACGCCTTAAAAAAGAAACTTTAAAATATTTAAAAGAGGCCAAATATATTAAACGATCACTATCTAGTACAGTTCCTCGCCATCGCGAAAGTGAAAATCATTCATAATACGATGAAGAATACATCTATTAAATATTTGTTACTAGATATAAGAATATAACATATTTCCTGTGTAAAATATATATTGAAGTATTAAATACGTATTGAGAAATTTAATAAGGAATTAAAGGATTTCTTAGACTTCCAGACGTAGTAAAAATGTTTTTCTTAATGGTAGCTCATCATGATTGTGTATTAAACCCAACCAATATATGATTGTATATAATAATCTCAGTGAAAAAGTTTTCACTTGACATAATCTTATATTTAAAATATTATTCCCAAAAACTTTTAAGTCAAAAAATATTAATGTGCAATATGACATTCATTCAAGTAGCGAATTAGAATATTTTGGAAAAAAAGCAAATTTAAAAATTCTATAAAATGAGCCGAAAATAAATATATATAAATTTTTTTAACTATGCTAACCTTCAATAAAAGAATATTTATTTAGAAAGTATAATTATTCATCTTTCTTCCCCACAGCCAAAAATGGAATCCGATCGCATGATACTCTAAAATTATTTTAAAAAGCTTTTCAATACAAGAAAAAAAAACATTTAAAATGATCACGTGCTCTTCATTAAAAAATTTCGTATTGTTCTTGTGAAAACAATGAAAGTTGACCCTGTACCACCCTCAACATTCACTTTTTAAATAATTAACAATAATGAAATCTTATAGAGAAAATATAGATCTTCAAACGAAAATATAAATCTTTCGAAGTAATATTTTTTTTCTCATTTAATATCATTATAAATTGTACTTAAGTCATCAATATGATTATAAAATTACGCAGTTGATCTTCTTCTAACTAGTGTTATTTTGCTTCATAATTTTCCCCTCTCTTAAATATTCACTGCATCGCCCTATTTCAGATAACTCAAATAATTTCAAACTTTGCAAGAAGCAACATTCACACAAGATGATTAGGAACTTAAGCTATTAACTAAGTAATACTTTCTCACACACCTTCTCAATTAGGACAGCCAAATAAAAGTAAGCTTCAGCAAAATTCCGAAGATTCAAAACGCCTCATGTTAAAAACGGGAAATAAGGTTTTCCTTTTTCAAAGTGCATAAGTAAGACGATCTATTTATCCCAAGAAAACGTCTCCATCACTTTTTAGGTCGTCTTCGCCTTCTTTAGAGCAGATTCAGCAGAGGCAACCTCTTGTTTTGGTAGTTTTTTGGTTCCGGCGTGTATAAAGATGTATCCTGGTCTCATCAACTGTAAAAACTCGATATGACAATAACCAAATTTTGAACTGAAATGGATGAGAAATCAAAACGATCCAACTAAATAAGTTAATGAGTATCAAAGTTGTAAATGATCGTTAAAAGATGGTAGCACACAATGGTGACTACAACTTAATTTTTCAATGCCACCTATCGTCCAAACTGGTTCATTTTCCATATATCTCTAATATGTACTTCGTATAAACTCCCTTATAAATGAAATAGCAATATACTAATATGTGGTGTTGGAAATTAATCTAAATCTAAAGTGTTCGTCTTTCAAAATCAATCTGTGTAATTGCTTCAATATTGATTGGTGATATCCCTCTTTAAGAATCATGAGTCAGAGTTTATTTCAGTGATATTAAGAAACAACACGAGGGATATTAGTGACGGAACACTTAATTTTAAATCTCGGTCAAGCGACGACGCCGACAACTGAGCCAGTACCTCCCCTTCCAAACTTACACACAACGTCTCATGGAGGAATTGGGACCTCGATGAGATTAAATGTGCATCAGCCCCACTACACTGCGCGTCTCCAATGACATCAGGGCTCAAGTTCACGCCTCCACGGAAACAAAGAAGACCGTGAGTCCGCGAACCATGACCAATAGGATATCAAGACCACCAATTGTTAGATAGTAATCATTGTATACATGTCTATATGTACATAATTAAGAAATAAGTTTATTTTTGTACCGTTACACAAATCTATAGATTTTCACATTTTTCACACAAGATTTCAAAACTGTTTTCTGGTTTCAGTACAAATGAAAAACAAAAAATATGTTATGAATTTATTAAAATTGTGGAATGACCAGTGAATACCCAGGACGAACTTAGTTGAACTGAGAATTCATTGTATGTTGGTAGGCTGCATGCTAATCATATTGGTTAAGGTGTCTCAAAAATCAATTTTTTCTCATTTTGTTTTGGTACCGTATTTGTCTTTTTAGTGAAACTTTTTTCTTGAGAATCTACTTAAAATTTGGGTATTCAGAAATTTCATTGCCCTTCCCTGTTTGTATTAATTCAAAACTGCCTTAACTAACACGAACTAAACACGCTAATTATTTTCTAAAATGAGAGAATTTTGTTTGATTGCTCATCATTGTGGAACCTGAAGCAATACGAGGGCTTTTGTCAATAGATCTCCATATTTTGAACCATAATTCAGTGGACGAGGACGACACCTGAGCTGGTACTCCAACTTTTCAGAATTCCACACCACGTTCAGCGAAAAGAAAGATTTTGAACCCCGGCACATTTAACGAGCATCAGTCCCCCAACACGAGGACTCTTTGTTCAGTCTAGAATCGAAGATTTGACCTGAGTGAAGCGACGAGTTCTACCGCGGACTCAAAATAGATAGTTGCATTCAATGTGCATGGAAACGTCAAGATATTTTAAGACATGAACTGATTACTTAATTAGAAAAGGATGTTTTCAAAACAAGAAGTCGTTACATGGGTTCCCATTACGTTTAATACCCGCACTTCTAGAAAACGGAGCAGACGATAAGACAAACCACATGACTAATTTGTTAGAAGTCAAGTGAAGAGGCGGCATTTCCCCAGAGAGGTTTCTACGGAACTTATCGCAACAAGCTGTGTTTCCAGAGGGAATAATTATAACATGATCGCGACCATGTAGCAGCTGGAAGTCGCAGATTACCACATAAGACTCTACATAGCTTTTACAGAGTGTCACAAGAGAAGTCTCAAAATAATATACAATGTTGTACGTGAAAAGAGAGAGAATAAAAGATTATTTCGAACGCAACGGATTTTTAATATAGTCGGTTTATCCTTCAAGGTATATTTACAAAATCCAGCAATATTACTCATTGTTCAGAATGTTAATATTTCCTCCAATCACCACAACCCACGCAAGTGGAATTGGGATTTCATACGTTTAAATTAAAGCAAATGTACCTCAGAAAAATGTACAGCATAAGGAAAAATGAAATTCCGAATGTGTTTTCCTAGTGTTGTTTCGTGCTAAAAATAGATGTTTCCAAGGAAATGAAACAATATTAAAAGAATTTTTTTTTTAAATTTCTGTTCAATAGCGTTTAAGTTTCTCGAAGAATTTTCGCTTATATTTGCAATTTTGCTTTATTAATTATATGAATGTATGAGATAATCCAAATGTTTAAAAACTTTAACGTAAATTGAGTAGATTTTTTTTTATCTTACTCTGATTCAAATATTTAATTGTTCGGATCTTTATACCAGCATATGTAGAGTAGTTTTTTGTCTCAAAACATTTAAAGTTGTTACCTATTCTGAAGAAATTATCATTTATCGTTTTTATATTAAGTAACCAAAAGTAACTTTTAGTTATTCTTTCAAAGTTCGTCAAAAAATTTATTTTTATGCTGGTTTTACATCGCATATACTATATAATATAAATTCGTAATTTGTATATATATATATATATATATATATATTGAAATTTTTGTCTTTTATTACATGTAGTTATAAAAGACAAAAATTTAAAAAGACAGAAGTTTAATTAAGTAATTAAGTTTTGTTAGAATAAAGGTCTCATCACCATTAACTACGTTAAAATATTTTCGTGGATATTTCTCTCCACAGTTTAAATTTGCATTCATAAATTTATATATACGAACTTATTTTTTCAAATATACTTTTCCTTTACATGAGTGATAAGGAAAAATTTAATTTCTTTATATTTATTTCAAACAAAAATATATATTCAACATACGATATATATATAAAAAGGAATAACTGACAGATAAAAGAGGAAATATTTTATCTATCTTAGATTTTGTAAAGCAAATAATAGAAAATGAAGAAAAGTAAGACATAAACACACATTCTTGAATTCACACCTTTACTTTCTTACTTTCATTTCAAAACTGTAATTTTTTACTTCCTTCGAAAAAAATTTAATTGATGTATTCCGTTTTGAAGATTCGAAGAACGTGCATTCTAAAAGAATTTCAACGAATAAAAGCATAAAAAAAATTCGAATGAAGACCGTAAGTATACTTTGTAATTTTTTCACTCTATTTTAAGAAACGTTCTAACTTTTATTCCAGTCGACAGACCGAATTTAATTATAAACCCTTTAATCGTGTGAGATACTCCAACGTTATTTAAGAATTCATGAAAACGCCTTGAAGAAGATGAAAGGGATTATCTTTGACTCTCTAATTGAAAGGTCAAATGGCGAGTAAATGAAAAAGATTTTGTCTATTTTTGGTGCGATGGCATTTGTAATCCCAGCAAAACGATTGACACTAAGACTTTCATTTATCTTAATTAGGAGTTGGGTTTAATCTCATTTGGTATCTTCGGATTTCAAATATTCTGCAAAACGTTTTAACAAATAAACTCTTAGTAAAGTCTAGGTTACAAAGTATCGAAGATATTTTATACTTTGCTCAGTATTTGACTTTTAAGACTTCAGAAACTTGGAAAATGCCCTCTAAAATCTCCAATCCATTTCATTTCAATGCTCTGATTTGAAATGGTTGGTAATTGAATAGGTTTCTGGCATTGAATCTTCTAGGGACATATTGGGCCAAACACATGATCAGATATTTAAATTAATCAAGTAAAATATATTAAATTTGAAACAGAAATAAGACAGAGAAAAAAAAGTAATTTTCAGTAAAATTATATAAAAGGAGTAAATCTGAAGCTAATTTGAAATGAAATCAGATAAATTCATTTTATTCCATCTGAATTTCGTTTCTATTTACGAATTTGTATTTATATTTATTTTTAATTTAACTTAATGTTCATATGTAGGTCTTTCCAATTAAACATTTATACTCAAAATCTTACCAACTTCTTATCGATCGAACTGAAATTCTGCATAGACGTTTAATTGCAATGACAATACAATATTATGGTTTGGACCAGGCCATACTCTTAACAACGTCCAGTTTATTTGAAAATTTACACATACGTAACAGCTCGCGTAATTGCTATTTATAGTCTTGACTTTCCAGGGGAGGAAATTAAATAAATATAAGTAAACAAAATGAAATCAAGCTTTTATTTAAAAATGAACTAAAAAGTATAAAAATAATTTTTAAATCTAAAATAATACGTTATTTATTAAGGCTTAAGGCATTAATACTTCTTTAAGTAATATTAACTCATGTATAGGTAAGTAGAGAGATAGTACTTAACTTATTCGTAATTACCTATGGGTCTTAGTTAAGTGCCTCAAGTGTGATTATTATATATTATTTTACACTAAAAAAAATATGTTATATACCTTTTAGTCCATCTTTAAATAAGAGCTTGATTATTTTCTTACTTATATTTGTTAATATTTCAAATTAATTTCAATTGTTTTAATTTCATCAGGGCCGAATTATTATAATGAGAAAAAAAACTACTTATTTTTTTTTTGTTTTATTACTATTTATTCATTTTATATTGATAGGAATTCAAGAAAAAAGAAATATGGAAGAGAATAAAAATAACCAAAATACCATAACATCTGCATTTCTGTGGCAGCAGAGCATTAACAGTGATCTACAAGAAAATTTCATACATTCCGGGCATAACAATCATTCACATTTCTCAGAAAATTGTAACGATTTCGTCTTACACAATTTTTGTCGAGACATCTTGGAGGATTTTTCATTCCATTTTTTTAGGATTATGACCTATGCAGTCCAGTCTGATCTCAAGGTCAACTTTGTTCCAGCTTTTGGATTTCTTTTTAGGTAGTTGTTCATATACAGAATTTGACGCAATTTTTTGGCTTGTTTGCCAGCTTTTAACATTGTGGTAAATACGAGTGCTACGCTTTAAACTGTAAAAGATACGCTTTATGTTTTTTTTTATTGAAACTTAACCACGAATTAACTACCAACACATTTAAAAAGTGGAATAAAATTTTATGGTAAACTTCTTTAATTTTTGAAAGAGTAAAAATATACTGTGCCGTCAAACCCTCCGATATACCTACACAACTTATGTGTTTATTATGATATGTTTTACACAAGAGATCTTGTTATTCATATGTATTCTTTTGTTTTTGAGGTCCTACCTGTGTAAATTATAGCTAGATTCTACAATGGTATATGAAGAAACCGTATAAACGATATTGCTGCCATGCCACCTGAGAAGTGTAATATTATCAGAGTAAATGTAACAATAAAAATTGATCCTTGTTCACGCTTTTGAAAATCCTTTTGTATAACGAGCTTTTCAGGGCCTCTATATTTTCTTCTAATACCCACGACTAATACACTCTTTGTTTGTAGATGTTTTATCACAAGTATTGATGTGAATAAATTGTCTGTAAACGGTTCATGATTTTTGTTCTATAAGTCTTCGCATAGCAGCAGCATTGTGCCTCTAATGACACCAAATTGTAAGTTACTGTTTGAAGAATTTTGATATTTCTAAATCTTAAATGTCTGAGGTTTCATTATTTTTTTTCTGTAATAATTAGAAACTCTGTTGCATTTCCCTTTCCCGTTTTCGTTGCAATCTGGGCACATAACATCATACGAATTATTCAAGTACACTTCGTTATATTCTTATGCAAAATTTCAAATTACTCAAGATTATATTGAAGTAAAAACATCACCTCGAACTTTAATTAAGCATATATGTGTGCGTTTGTTAACGATTTTTCAAATGCTCGAAACATGGGACTTAGACCATTCCTTTACAAAGGCCCAAAGGAAACTGAAAATTGCTGCCCAAAATCTAAATATTTCATTTCGGTTCATTTTACTTAGAAATAGTTTTGATAAATTCATTTTAATTCATCTGAATTTCCTTTTTTTTTAAGTTTCAAAATAATTTTGCAATTGAGAGTTAACATTAATTTTTACGTAAGGTATATATAATAATTTTCAACTTGATCACGTCTTCCATACACACAGTGAAGAAATAGAAAGTAGAAAATACAAATATTTTATCACATAAATAACAACAAGTGAATCTGAGAAAATATAACATTTTATTAAAATTTACAATCTAATTACATGAAAAGAATCCTGGCCATGAGAAGGAAATGAAATACGAAGTCACATCATTATGATAATTTTACATGCATTTCATATTCACTACTTGGCAATAAAATTGCAAAACCATGAAGGAAAGCAAGTACAAAAACGATATTATTGTACATAAGCAATATAACATGAAAACAAAACGATTAAATTTGCAAACAGTTTTGGGGTTTACAGGGGCATGAAATTAGTAGAAACAGTTCAACGAGTGCCAGCTAAAATGGCCCTTACATGGTTAAGCATGTAACTGGGCTTGCCTTAGGTTGAACTGGGTTTGGATGACAGAAACGGGCAACTCCTGCTGCTTCAAGTGCATGCCACACTTCATCAACCGAAAATGTCTTAGAAAGGGGGCATGTCAGTATCTCAACAACCAATTACCAGATATCTTTAATGGGTGACAGATCCGAATACCACGCAGCCCAGGGCGAAAATCGAATACCTTATGTATCGTGGAAGGTCAGAACACCATGTGCAACATGTGATCTTGCATTATCTTGTTGGAAGATGGCGTTTGGTTGGCTTCTAAATTAGGTCACAGCCAGTGGACGTAAGATCTCAGAAAGAAACATATCTGCTTTCAAATTAACGTCTATCCGAACAAGAGATGTGCATTTCGTGAACCTAATGCGGATCCAAATCATCACAACAGGTGCAAGATCCCTGTACCGATATCGAATGCAAGAAGGCGATGAGAGGTCTCATCGGACCCTCCAGACACGTATACCGCCATCTGAATACTGCACGCAGAAAGGGGAATCGTCTGAAAAAAATGACAATTTGCTATCCCTGTATACAGATTTGTCATTTGGCGCAGCAGAGTCACCGTCTCTCTCTATGCTGCATTTTCAAGGGAAGCCGAAATAATGGTCCCCGTGTTGACAGTCTACCCTGTTGTAAACGTCGTCTGACCTCACGTGCGGGTACAGGAAGTGTTGCAAACATGCCAGTTTTCTGTCTAATGGTACGTGATGTGGTTCTATGGTTTTGCAGGACAGACCTCGCAATATGTCTGTCCTCTCAGGCGTTATTCATGAGAGGGCATAGAGATCCCCCATACAGTTCAGTATGACACTCAGCAATACATTGATTCCATATTTGCATGACAGTAGTTGAATTTCGATGAGTGCAAAGGGCGAAATCATGGAGCGATAATCCACCCACTCGATATTCAACGATCCTGCCTCTATCTAATTCTGACACTTCCTGTAAGCATTTCGTCATCTTATTCGAGGTACGACACGATATTTTGAGCAAACTCCGGCCTTACATAAAGTAAATCTTATAGGGAAAAAAAATTACTTGGCATAACATAATGATAGGGTTTGGGGACAAGTATATTCAGGCAAAGTTGCTTAAACTATAATCTAGAGAGAAAAAAATTAAAAATGATTGATGAAGAAAGGTCGAAAATAGAGAAAGATTGCTAGATTGTATCAAAGGGCGCATTCTCCATCCTTCCAAAAGACAGTAAGCTCTATCGGAAAGTAAAATACCGCTATCGTACCAAGGGATCATAATTTCCGTACTTACCTAAAGAAGGCCAGGAACGAGAACGTATTCGTAAATAACAGGTCAATTGAAAAGTCCCCGGCCTAACACATAGATGGCGCTACTAGAATTAATTCCATATGTCTTTTAGTTAGCCCTAACCCTCAAAAGATGCGTGTATAAATTTCACTGCTGTCGGATCATTAGTTTGTGAATTATAGCATTTTGAGTGAAGCAACTTTTGTTATTGTGAAAAAAATGGGTGAAAAGGAATTTCGCGTGTTGATAAAATATTGCTTTTTGAAGGGAAAAAATACAGTTGAAGCAAACACTTGGCTTGATGCCGAGTTTCCGGACGTTGCTCCAAGAGAATCAACCATCAAGGATTGGTATGCTAAGTTTAGACGTGGTGAAATGAGCACCGAAGACGGTGAACGCAGTGGACGCCCAAAAGAGGTTGTTACCGACGAAAACATTAAAAAAATCCACAAAATTTTCTATTGAATGACCATCAATTGAAATTGAATGAAATAGCAGACAATCTAAAGATATCAACTGAACGTGTACATCATATCATTCACGAATATTTGGGTATGAGAAAGCTCTGTGCAAAGTGGGTGCCGTGCGAGCTCACTTTTGACCAAAAACAATGACGAGTTGATGATTCGGAGCAGTGTTTGAAGATGATCAAGCATAATAAACCCGAGTTTTTGCATCGATATGTGACAATGGATGAAACATGGCTCCATCATTTCACTCCGAAGTCCAATCGACAGTCATCCGAGTGGACTGCACACGATGAACCCGCTCCAAAGCGTGGGAAAACGCAACAGTCGGCTGGCAAGGTTATGGCGTCTGTATTTTGGGATGCGCATGGAATAATTTTCATTGACTACCTTGAAAAAGGAAGGACCATCAACAGCGACTATTACATAGCGTTATTGGACCGTTTGAAGGACGAAATCACCGAAAAACGTCCGTATTTGAAGAAAAAGAAAGTGCTGCTTCACCAAGACAATGCACCGTGTCACAAGTCAGTGAAAACGATGGCAAAAATCCATGGATTGGGCTTCCAATTGCTTCCTCATCCACCGTATTCTCCAGATCTGGCCCCTAGCAACTATTTCCTGTTCTCAGATCTCAAAAGAATGCTGACTGGGAAGAAATTTTCGTCGAATGAAGAGGTGATCGCCGAAATCGAGGCCTATTTTGAAGCAAAGGACAAATCGTACTACAAAAATGGTATCGAAAAGTTGGAGGGTCGCTATAATCAGTGTATCACCCTTGAAGGGAATTATGTTGAATAAAAAAAACTAATTTTGCCAAAAAAATGTGTTTTACTATGGTAGGCCGGGGACTTTTCAATTTACCTGTTACCATGCTTAGCGGACAAAAGTTGTAACACCTCGGTTTCATTTCTTTTTTCTTACTGTACCATTACAAAAATTCAGTCACTAATTGAACCATCAGATATAAAGGAAATGAAAAAAAAAATCCGGATCTTTGAATATTCATGTTATATGTATTTCTAAGTGTGTGAAACAGGTCCTTTGTAAGGGTCTGAACCCAAAGATTAATATCGTAAATTACTACTTACCTAACTCTCCCGAACCAGAGCCAGGTCAGTACTAAAATTTGTAAACTGGATCCTACATCACGTCCATTTATTACAACGCATAAAATTTGATTCGAATCATCTGATATCCCTCTTCTTATTATATACACACGTCTAGCTTCTACGTTCTAACCATTCAATCTCTCCTCTCCTTTACAACCACCCTACTATTAAACTCTTCACAGCTTATAACTTGAACTCCATCCACCAATATTTTTAAACCTTTGAAGGTTAGGCGAATCAGCAGTTTTCACTCTCCTATGACGCGCAGAGTTACGATCAGACCGTCGCTGCAAGTGGCAGCCTTTTTCTCCCTTCTGGTGGCCTCCTAGTGGCCTTCGAAAATGTCACTCTCTTCTGACAGCGATACGGATAGTTCGTTCGCTTTTAAAAAACAGATTTTAAAGAATTATTTGAGGTTTATGAATGCAATATTTACACCAATTATAACTTTCATTTTTAAGCAATTCAGTAAATATTAAATATTACAAATATTCGTTTATAAAATATTAAATTAAAATAACTAAATAAATACACACAATTTAAGCTTTATAAAAGATGTAATTGTTATATTTATCTAAAATTCTTTCTGTCGTTTTTCAGCAACAAACTCCCGCCGAATTACACAGGAAAACTAACTAGATTAAAAACCGGTTCGGCAACACTTTTCCTTATTATGTTAAAAATTTTACGGTACCCGTACCGCCATCTTTACGCTATCAAATCATCTACGTTTTCCCAGTATATATTGCTTGTAACACGAATAACGCAGGATAATATATGCGGACGAACTGAGCTTGTCAGTGTCCATTGGGGAAAAGTTTCGCCGTCCGAGTAAGGTTTGGGTTGAACCACTCGGGTCGAAAAATTTCGTACGAACTGAGCTCGTCAGTGCCGATTACAGCATGCTATTCGGTTAACGAGCTGGGTTCGTTCATAACTATTGAACGGTTAATCTAATCTATATAAGTCACTTTTAAATCACTATAAGAGGTTCTGAAATCAAATAACGTCAAATGACTGCTCGCAAGAGGTTGATTGAATAGAAATATGGGTGATCGCTCATTATAAAGTAAGTAACAGAACTAAAAATTTACAAGGACGCAATTTTGAACCATACGTATCGGATTAAATATCCGGCTGTTTGATATTTTTAATTCCCATACTGTTTTTTCACAAAAATTACAATACCAAAATTTCCAAATTTGGTTAAATAAGCGGTTTCAAATTTCAATCGATTAATGCAGTCTATTTAAAGATTGTTGTAGATCCTAATTCTATACTTATCTAAAGAAAATAGGCAGCTAAAGGATGGAAAAGGAAAGGGGAATGCAATAGAAATCTTCGAGAAAATCGAAATATCAAGCATTGTAATCTGTTGCGCTTATATATATATAAACGCTCGTTCTAAGAATTCTACCCCTATAAAAATTTCATTTAAATTATACGTAATAGTTGCAAAGTTAGTGATATTAAATAATTTTATTTGTTGTGTGAAACATCTCTTTTAGTTTTAATCGTTACAAACTTTGATACCTCTGCATGAAACAACATTTTAACCTCACATCCATATTAAATGAGAATTTAAAATTCTGTTTGCCTTTATATTTACGGTAATTTATTTCACCCCTTTAGAAAGTAAGGTACTAAACATTTAATAGTGACCAGAAGTAATAAAAGGCGTTTTTCGTAACTGTACAATATCAGTTTTAGAAAAATAACGATATTGTGAAAATATTTACTATTATATTTAAATGTTACTGATTTTTTTTTGCTTCTGGGCTTGGTTCTAACATTGAATAGTAAATTTTCAAACATCAATTTTAATGCATATTAAAAAAAAATATACACGCTGTTATTAATGAAACATTAGAAGGCAGCATATTTCACATTAACAATAGTTAAAGTAAGCAATTTTTTTTGGAAATCCCAAATTAATTTTAGAGAATTAAATATATAACTTCCAAATTATTTTCGCGGTGTTTGTTTATGTCTTTAATCTCAAAAAAATTAACGTATCTGAAATCAATACGGAACTAGCTAAAACACATTTTGTGCTTTCACAATTGATAAATAATTCAATACATCAAAACTCACGAAGGCTGAAATTTTTGACATGCCATCGAAAAATTTCTATCAATAATTTTCACAAAAAATATCGGGAGAAACATTTTACCGCCTCCACTACCGAATAGGAGAACCTCTGACGTAGAGCAGCGACTACCGGATTGGTCTTCATCACGCTCCAACCATGACATTCCGGCAAATCTTGGATCAATGGAAACGTGGGAGGAAGCCCTTTCGGGAGAAAGAACAACCGGAGGCTTCACGGGACATTACACTCTGATCCTTGCATTCCTGGAAGATTAGCGGCATCTATAAGGAGGCGGGGTGAGGAGAGGGAGTTCGCTCGTATCTGAAGCTCTCTAGAATA
Source organism: Nephila pilipes (assembly GCA_019974015.1). Classification (NCBI taxonomy): domain Eukaryota; kingdom Metazoa; phylum Arthropoda; class Arachnida; order Araneae; family Nephilidae; genus Nephila; species Nephila pilipes. The sequence goes on from BMAW01089250.1 coordinate 16,703, forward strand.
TTAGGCTTATTAGTTTATCTATGATACGCGCACTGAGAATGAGATTTCCGCAAAACACAAATTAATCCATTTTTGGTAGATTTTGAGATAAATGTTTCCTATTTAAGTACTGATGATGATTTTGTACTCAATAAGGAATATTTTCCCGAGTAAATGCTTAATCTATGAAAACCATTCTTAAAATAAAAGACATTTTGTAAACAGTTAGTAATGCGTATAACACTAGAAGAATAACACCAAATAATTTTTTTTCCTCAATATATTTGTTAAGCCATTCTCTAAGGTGATGGTAGTTGTTTACTAACATTGCACCGAGAAGCAACAGGAAGGCTATAATCGACGGACCATGCAATATTGAATCTCAGTCAAGAGACCAGGAAGACACTAAGCTGACAAACAGCCCATCTCACAGTCAAAACCTTCACATCACGCCAAACTTAAAGTTCGCATCAACCCGCTACATGGTGGGTCTTTTGTAGCATCAGGTTTCGAACACTCGGCTCAATGAAAACCGCAGGTCTCGAAACCAAGACCTTGCCCACTAGGCTACTACAGTTATTATTTTCTATGGATTTAAGTAAGAAGATATCATTTCATTCAATTTAGAAAGTTCTGGCATTGTAATACATGAAACACTACAGTACAGGATCTCTAAAAAGGAATTCGAAACATAACTTTAAAAAAAAATATTTTACGCTTTTTAATAAGGAATAAGGTATTTTTTTTCATCAAAAATTATTTTTAAAATAAGAAATTCTTATTTTTTATTATATATGTTAAACTGAAATTATTTGTCATCATGCGATGTTTAGTTCTAGAAAGTCTGTAAAGATTTGTTACAAATTGCATATAAACATTGAAAGAATAATTTTTTGAAAATTGCATTAAAAAAAAGAAATCTTAACGTTTGAGTGTAAATTTGAACCATGAAATGGTTTAGAATATATCGCTAAATTGATTTCATACAGAAATTTTGTCTCAAAATGTTTTTTTTTTCCCAAAAAATGCGATGTAAAACTTAATTATGCGAAATATTAAATGTAATTCTGCGTTCATTTCTTGTAAGTCAGCACAGAAAAAAAAGAGATAAAATCAGAAAAAATAACTGAATCGAAAGGTATGAGGCAAAAAATACGATTTCACAGTTTGTGACGGTTCGTACAAGCCTACTTCTATTCATCTGTCCTTGGCCGCCAAAGACCCACCATGTAGCCGTGGATGATACACGTTAAATCTGTAGGGGCCCAAGTCCTCCCGTTGGTGTGGTGTGGAAGTTAGGAAAGGGGAGTGTCAGCTCAGGTGTCGTCCTCGTCACTTGACCGTGGTTCAAAATTACGAGGTCCGTTGCCAATAGCACATGTGTTGCTTCCAGTGCGACGTTAATAAATAAACTAAACTAAACTAAAATTAAACTCATCTGTTCTTAAGGGCATATTTAACGTTTATGCGGATTCTAACAATTCAACTTATAAATTATGCAAATCAGAATTATGATGTAAACTGAAATATAGTGAGTAAGGTAAATAGGAAGCCAGTGTTTGGTTTGTTTTTTTCACGTCACACTAGAATCAACACGTGGGCTATTGGTGACGAATCTCGTAATTTTGAGCCTCGGTCAAGTGAAGAGGACGACACCTGAGCTGGCACCTTCCTCTTTTAACTTCCACACCACGCCAACGGAAGGACTTTGGGCCCCGACAGATTAATCGTGCGTCAGCCCGGGCTACACGGTGGGCCTTAAATGGCACCAAGGCCCGAACCCGGGACTCAACGAAAACCCCTAGCCTCGAGTCTGCGGCCAAGAACATTAGGCTTCCGCGGCCACTAGGAAGCAAGAATACAGTCGATGATAGAAGTGAGAAAAGACCTACAGAAGGCTGAAGGAAATAAAGGACAAGAGACTATTTGATATTTGATGGTTAAGTCGGATTCAATCCTCGGAATACGTTCCAATAAGTACAGTCATGCAAAAAATTTTGAGTGACTGTATGTATTTATGAGGATGCTTAAGTGAGGAAACATGATGGATCATTTTCATTATATATTGTCGTGTTATCCTTCTAAGAATATAAATAAAATTCAGCTGACTGTTCTTCATATAAATATTTCTTGACTGATTGATTATGGAAACCTGTTCGCTCAGAATCTAATTATCGAACTTTTTGAGAAATTGCATTTTAGACATAAAAATTTTAAGATTATTTAACATCAATTTTTAACATGATTTATAAACATCGCAATGAGAAACAACACAAGCATTATTGGCGACGGTTAGGTGATTGGTTTTACTTAACGTCGCATTAGAAGCAACCCGATACTACTGGCGACGGACTTCCTAACTTTAAGCCTCACTCAAGTGACGAGAACGACATTTGAGCTAGTTGAGGCCCTCCAAACTTGCCCATCACACTGCCAGAAGGACTTGGTTTCTCAGCAAGATTTAACGTGACTCAGCCCCGTTTCACAGTGGGTCTGCAGTGGCATCAGGACTCAAACCTGCGACTTGAAAAAAATAACGACAGCAAGTTCGCGATCATGACGCATAGGCTACAGTGGCCAAATTAGAATAAACTTGTAATACAACTGCAAATTAGCCCCCCTCTCGCCATGTTGGTTATTAAAATAGCAAGTTCTAAGCTGCAAATACGGGGATGTGTACTCGTTTTAGGAATGGGATACTCACTACAGTATTGTCTAGTTAATCTTTATTACTTTTCAATAAGTTGAAGAAAAATAATAAATGTTAGGATAATAATAACAATAAAGTGATATTTCTATAAAGTCATTTATCATAAAATTTTCAAATTTCTTATAACTTTCTAATAAGAAAGAAGAAAACTTCTGCTATTGTAATATTTTAATCAGAAGAGAAAGAAGAAATTAGAAATATGCACGCTAAGATATTATGAATAGGTAAAAAAATTACGAACTCATCACGCTATTAAATAAAGTGACATTCTCCGATATTCAGTCTCAATTTTTTTTTTTATCTAAGCTCTTTAGACAAATTTCACAATTTTTTTTTTTGATAAAATAAAAGCAACAAATCATTTTTATCATAGTTATTGCTTGTGATACACATATCCCTTTTGATAATAAAAAATATCTTATGAAGTAAATATAAGTTATTCATTCATAAAACCTTCACAATTAGAATAATTATTAAACTTAAGTAAAAACATAATTCCTGATGAGTTGAAATAAATGCAAATGATGTAATGCGTGTACACATATATTAAGAGTAAAAGTAACGCTTAAAAAAGGGTTTCGCAAAGGTTACAAATTATTTGATAAATACTCCTTCCCTCCCTTTTTAACCCTAACAATAACTTTCCAATAGTAAACTGTCCTCTGCATGACATATTTCAAATTTTCTCCGATTCTCGTAATTTTTTTGTCTCTCATTTATTTAAATAAATGGCAATTATGCCAAAGTGTTCTAGCAGCATGAGAAAAATGACATGAAATTCCTAAGATTATGGTATTGAAAATATTGATATCTTAAGCTATTTTGTATGAGATTTATAGAATGGTTCATTATACTTCTTCGTAGAGTGAAAAATTATGACATCAGAGTTTTCATTTCGTGATTACTAAGAGCACATACGCCAAGTAATTTTCTATAATTATCATTAGACTGTTTCATGTCTAATATTGTGCACCGTTTCAAAGCATAGTTTCGTTGGAACAAAAAAAAGTTGATTTTTGAGGCAAATTTCCTTTCCTCCTGTAGATCAGGAACAGAAAATCCTTGCCAGCTTGATCGTTTATTAACATTGCATTTAGAAGCAAATTCTGACAATTGGAGAAGAATCACGCCATTTGAAAGCCACACCCAATCAAGTGACAAGAGAACTTTCTATTCTCTAAACTTCCTCACCATCTCAATGGGAGAACTTTGAGTCTCAACTAATTTAAAGGAAGTTCTTAATCACTGAATGAGTTTGAATGTCGAAGAAAATCTGGCGTGAAAACTCAAATTCATGAACAGAATTCTAACTTTTTCACGAGTGTATTTTACAACAATATAATTTTACATCATGTAAAGTTGAACAGTAATTTGATTAATTGTAATTATGTATTTGTCTCTACATATGGCTAAACTTAATTTCGATAACTTTGCTTCATGTACCGCTTTAACACTTTTATAACATAAATGCAATAGATACCACTAGTTTTCAAATTCACTAAAATAAAATAATTTCAAATTTGTTATACCTAATAGCATTTTCCAAAAGGGCACAAATTTATAAGCAAATCTTCTCGCATTATTTTAATAGATTTGAATGGTAATTAGATAATTGTATCAGATTTCTCGCATTATTTGATTAGTTGAATGATAATGTGGCTTTAAAAATTGCAAACATTTTACAGTTAATTTTAGGAACAGAAAATGTGTACTCTTTTCTTTCTCCTCCGAATTACTTGTATCCAACTCAAATATTTTAAAATTCAATTTTATTTATAAACAACGAGCTTTCCATATATTTGTATCTTATTCAGGCTTCCTTCAAGAGCAACTTTTATTCAAATAGTATTACGCCCAAAATATGAATACAAAACTAAAACTATCCAGACAACGCAGGATTTGCAGCAGAGACACGAACTTTCGAATGACAAACGTTAGAGATTATTTCCGCTAACTTAATTGGGCTTGACACACATTCCTTTCAATCACTGTCCTAGTAATGATACTATTTCTGAAGGCCCATTCCGGCAGCAAATTTATAATTTATTTGACGGAGTTAGAACGATAAACATTTTTGAGTGTGTCTCTGTACCATTTTATTAACTAATGTCAATTTTAGTACCATAAAATATGCCCTGACTTTGCTTTATATTTTACATATTTACATTAATGCACATAAAATCGTTATTTTACAATTGAAGGAGATAATTAGTAAAACTTTATATACATAACTAATAACTATTTACTCTTCCACAGCAGTTATGATTTAAAAACTAATAATACACACAACAAGGTAACAATTGCAGAAGAAGCGCAAAAAGATTATGCCATGCTTATATATTTAGGGTAATATAGACGCCACTGTTTGCTATGTATATGAATAGGGTAAGACTTGATTACTTATTGCCCCCCCCCAGTTAGAAGCAATATGAAGGATATGAGAAACAAATTTTTTGAATCACTGGTGAGTGGAGAGGGACTACAACTGAACTGACTCCCCGATTTCTCAGCTTCCAAAATATTTAAATGGAGAGAGGGGAGGAACACAGAGGTCTGACATATTTCTCATGCAGCAGTCCCATTGCCCTACGGGTTTTCAGTGACACCAGAACTTGAGCTAACAACTCGACGAAATGCTGGGGATTAAATACGTCAAAATTGCCAATAGAATTCTTCTAAGGATTCAATTTCAAATGCTTTTGCAATAATAAGGTATAAGGTACAATTATCTCCACAAATACACTAATATAAATTCTAATAATATAGAAATTTAAATGGATATAAAAAAATGCTTCGCTTTAAAAAATTTATAATATTTTTTTTAGAATGCGCACCTCTGAAATTTTTTTTATCCGTTCCAAAAATAATACAACTAAGGGCAGAAACGCTTGTCAAATGAGAGAAAAGACATCCGCTACGAGTAAACCGTTATTTAGATTCAAAATTGAACAAGAACTCATTACCTTCCAGTTCCATTTCCTGCTGTATATCAGGAAGGTCTAAGAATTTTTCGACTTTACAAAGGTACAAGAAATGTTTATCTTCAAATTTGTTTTTTCAACATAGTCTCCTTGTAAGTCTAAGCACTTCTTCCAGCGATACTCCCATCTCTTTATCCCGTCCAAATAACACTCGGTGTCTCTATTCAAAATAATTGCTTACGAAGGTGATCACCACTTCATTTGACGAAAAAGTCTTTTCTCTAACCGGAATTTTTAGATAAGGGAACAAAAAGAGCCGATTTCAACTACGATTTCCACTGTTTTGTCTATATTTTTGTTTCGGGCGTATAATGATGTATCCATGTTTCCTCTACAACAATTAATCAGCGCTAAGAAACTAATTTATTGCGCCAAATGCGTCGGGAAGGAATATTGCGTTAAAAACATTGGAAATGTTCATTGGAACACGTTTTTGGAAAAACGTGTGCAAATGCGGCACCAAAAGCGCAAACAACTTTCTCATGCCTAAATCTTGATTCAATATGTGACAAACATGTTTCTTGGACAGATTCATAGCCACTTCTATATCTCCCACTTTAATTCGACGGTAGTCTAATGTATTTTTGTGAACTTTAGAGATGTTATCGTCAGTGGCTGCAATTTTTGGATGTCGCGAACGTTCATCGTCTTCCAGGCTGGTACGGAAACGTTTAAATTCAGATGCCTAAATTTTTACTGTGGTAAACGATGGTGAAGAGTCCCCTTAAACAGCGCCCATCTTTGATTTGCGTAGGCGTATTGCCTTTCAAAAGCAAATGTTTAATGACGGTACGAAACTCGATTTTTTCCGTTTTCACTAAATACTCATATTGACTATCTCAAATGATTGGCAAACAGCAACTGTACGTCCAAAATGGCCGAAATGATGGTGAATACCTGTTGAAAAATGCGCAAACACATTTCCAAAATTTTATTGACGAATGCTGGCATCTTTATGTTCAGATTGGAAATTTTTCAAACCACCCGTTCTGTGATGTCAATATCTTAGGTTCAGAATAGTAAAGAAACTATTAACTAAAATCAGTTAAAATCAATTTTATTGATTTTAATTAATAGTTTCTTTGTTATTCGTAAAACAAATAATTTACTTTTTTATTAAAATTTAAGACGAATCACACAACATGTAACATTAATTACTTCTAAAGAGTATAATTTACGAAAATTCAGATGTTTTTAACGACTCGTGTTTCTTGAAAAAAAAAATTCATTGAATCGTAATGTAACCCATATCGAAAACAGTCGTTCTTTACTAAATAAAATTAAATAATTAATTAATGAAACATTCTTAAATTAACAAACTAAAAATAAGGAATCTTATTTGAGTACTTGATACCATGGCATTGATTGATCAATTGTTTTATTGGAGTGCGCTTGACAGCAGCACGAGGGCATTAGCAATGACGTCATAATTTTGAATTTCTGTCAAGAGATTCAAGGGAAAGGATGACACATGAGCTGGCGCCTCTCTCTAAAGTTTCACATCCCGCCATCGGGATGATTTCTGGCTCCACATTTAACATACATCAGCCACGCTACATTGTGGATATTATGTGGTATCAAGAATTGATCTCACCACTCGACGGAAGAAATGCCGGCCGTGACAGTTGACTACAAAGTTTACTACAGCCAGTCAACTATTACATGCAATTCCAACCGAAATTACAAACATTAACAAGGATAATTTCCTATCCACCAATAGTCCCGAATTCCCTGTAAGAGAGAAACGAAGTAATCATTTTTATGTTGAGTCTGATGCCACCAATTTTATAATTTTTCTGCGAGTTCGAAAAAAGATGGAATTCAAAAGGGAAGTCACAATTTTATCAGAAATTCTAAGAACGAGGCACACGTTGGTCTTCCTGCTTGATTTCCGTTTCGTCATTTAAGACCAGTCGTACAGCAGATTTGATGCACGCTTAATCAGTCCAGGGTCAATGTTATTTCACTAGGATGGTGAGGAAGATTGTGAAGAGTGAAGTGCCAGCCTAGTGTTTGTTCTCGTCACTTGATTGGGGATTAAAATGACAAGGTACGTCATCAATAGTCCTCGTATATGTTCTTCGTGTGACTTTAAATTCCATCTTTTATTGTTAGCTGAATATCCAATCGTTTCGTAACATTTTTTCTGCTTTGGAGAAAATGAACAAAGCTATTTTACACAACAGCTCAGATGTGTAACAGAATGGATTTGTTAATTGAATCTGGCATGCCAGGATATAAATTTCGCAACATGAAAAATATTTTAACAGTAAGCCGAAACGAAAGGCTACTAATGAAAAAGTAGAAAATCGAAAATCGAGTTTTAAGGAGAGATATCGAAAACAATGAAATTTTGTTATGAATAGGATATTCCTGGGCCAAGTCACTCATAGTTTTCATCGAAAGCGAATTCTGTTCGAGAAAAGTAAGGTCATTCGGGCACAATATATTCAGGGATCTCAAAAATAGTTCCTATCGAAATGAATTAAGCTTCTTAAGAGATTACAATAGGTAAACTTTACAACAAGATTGTAAATTCAATAAAATGCCTTCGTTATAAGTATTGAACTATATAACATATTTTTTATTTTCATACATATTTTAAAAAATGTACATTTTATAAAATTGTAAATTGCATTAAAACAAATGATTTTTTCAATGGATGAACGATAAGTTTTTCAATATGTTCAAAACTGTGTTAGATTATAAACAATATTTATAATCTCAGGAATTCATTTTAACAACGTAAAATTCCGTAGCATATACAAAAAGAGTTATAAATATAAATGATTTTGTCATTCTGCACAGAAGCCTTTACACGCTGATATGATGTTAAATTACTCCTTCTTCCATGTTTACATTTAATTCGAATCGGAACGATCCGTTTAAATATTTATAATGAGGGCAATGTTTCGTTATTAATCACTGCAACAATCGCATTGTACTCCTCGATACATCCAGAGGTGAAATGAAGAGAGGAAGATAATGATAGGGGTTGGAGAGATAGATAAAAGGATGTCCACAGATTTATTAAAGATAGGAGATAGAAAGATGTTTTTGGGCTTAATAATAATCTAGATGAGTGAGTCGTGTTACGGTTCACTGTTGATTGATGTGAGTATGATTCGGTGTGGAGTCAATCATAATGATTCAACCACTCTAAATTATTGTCTCAAATTTACGAATATCAATATCTCTATTAGCTATATACACATTTGCGATCATTTTAATATTTATTCGTGCAATTAGGAGATTGTTTCTCGAATTATCTGCTTTTGGAAATTTTGTGTGTCAGTCATTATAGCAGTCTGAATGAAAATTACCCAAATGTTCCGTGTACTTTTACAGAATGAAAGTTTGTGTGAATCCAATAATTACTGTAAAACACAAAATGCAATAAATCAATATAGTTCAGTAGGATATAGTTTTATTTAATTAACAGTATTTTTAATATATTTGGACCTGGCTCTCAAAATACATGTTATTTGACCTACACGCATTTATATATTATCTTTTGGAACATCTCTCATAATTATGTTTTTATCTATTAGTGAAGCGATTAGAAGCAGTACTTATTATAACGACTCAACAAAACGTCAAAGTGTTTTTTTTTTCATTTGATTTTAGTCATACTGGTCGCATGAAATTGCTTGCTGTCCATTACGATTCCACTACCTAGACATTTAAACTCGAAATCTGGTAGCAGAAGAGAACATGAAAATTATTCTTACACGCAGGAAGACCCGAAATTACACACACTACAATAAGAAAACTGTTTGAAGGGGGAGGAACTAATTATTTCAGATTAACATTATTATCAAAGGCGAATTTTTTGTTTCATTTAGTATTTCACTTGTATCAGATACATATAATCTTTGACGGCTCTTTTCTATATAAAACTTTTCTCATGACTGTTTTTAAAAATAATTGCTAGAGGTCTATTTAAAAAAACTCAATAGGTGATTGATTTCCAATGCATTCAATTTCTAGTTTTTGGAAAAGGAAATAGCTTCTGTGTTTAACATCATCGAATTAGGCCCCAAATGTGTTTACAAAAATGTTTGTTACTTATAAAACTAAAATTTTGTTTGTTTTTAGTTTAGTTTATTATTAACATCGCACTAGAAGCAATACGAGGGCTATTGGCGAAGGACCTCGTAATTTCGAACCACGGTCAAGTGACGAGGACGATACCTGAGCTGGCACCCAATTCTCCTAACATACACACCACACCAACGGGTTTAAAATTGTGTATCTTAAATATGAAGAAACGATATCTTAAATATGAAGAAACGATATCTTAAATATGAAGCGGGGTCAATGAGCCTTTCTACTCTGAATTGAGCTTTCCTAAGAAAAATAACTTACGCACTCTTTTAGACATATTAGAAAGAAACCCTAGGTAGATTACAAATAAACGTGGGGCTTTACGCTTAAATTTGCTAGCAAAGGTCATAGTCAGGAGCTCGATGCAGGCATTACTTGCTTCGAGTTGTGGATCCGTGTTCTGATGCCACTGATGAACCAATGTGAAGCGTAGCTGATGCACGTAAAATCTGTCAAGGCTCCGAGCTTGAAGAGGGAGGTGTTTGCTCAAGTGTCATCCCTGTCACTAGATCAAGGCTCAAAATCATGAGGTCCGTCGCCAATAGTCTTCATTTGCTTCTAACTACAACGTTAATAAGCAATAAATTAATCAAACATTTTAACAGGTTTGTGACAATTTATCGAATGCACTTGACATTTGACTTTTTCGAAATACAATGCTGCTGAAAAGGAACAAAAATAAATAAATAAAAAATGAGAGAAGAATTTAATATTACAAGAGAATAAAATTACGAGTGAGGTAAAGATATCGTTAGCAATCAAACAGGAATGAAACTTAAATTTGTGGGAGTGTGAAATTGAGCTATTCAATTTTTCCATTTTTTTTTTTCACTTTTGAAAACGTTAATGAATTTTAAGAAAGTCCAATCATTTGTTCAAAAACTGTCTGCACGTTTGAGTCGTGAGACCATGATCTCTTTAGAAAACCTTTAACATGAATCACTAAAGTACAAATGAAAGTCCCATCAATGCACTGCACATTTATACATTTATTTAGCAATGTAATTATACCTGAATATTTGCCTATTAATCATATATTGCTGTCCCACGACTTTTCGTGTATAGCTTTCTTTAAGAAGAAATAAAATGCAAAAATGATAACAGGACTTACTCCACATTGAATTTGAAGGTTGAGATTGCTATGCCATTTAGAAAGTCCCTAACATGAGCTTTTATCAAATCTTCATGCGTGCCATTTACAAAAGTTATTGGCCATTGTTTCTCTTGTGACCAGTTTGATTAATTCAGGTGGAAAATTTTCAAACATTTCCGAAGAATAAATCGATTTATCACTTCGAAAACAATTAGCTACCAGGATAGAGTCAAATTGGCTTTGGACGATGTTTCAAATGTGACTCTTTCATATTATAGATATTGATCAAATAATTGACGAAGTTTAATGGCGAAAGAATTATAGTTGACTATACTGTGGTAAACAAGGTGTCAAAGTGATATAGAGGTGTGAAAAAATAAAAGAAAGATAAAAATTTGATGAGAGACAAGAAGGAGGGTTGAAAATAAAGAAACATTAGAGTCTGTCCTGGTGAGTGTCGCATATGTTTGCAGTTCTTGAAATGTGCACGAATTAAGAATTTTCTTATAACAAAAAATATAATGAATTAAAATTAATTATTCCAAACATAGTTTATTAATTTTATATCTCATAATACACATGAAGTTCCACGAAACTTTTCACGGTTCTCGATTTTTATTCATAATTATAAAATTTAGGTATTTTCAACAATATGGGGGGAGAACCGAGAAGTAAAATCCAACAGTTATATTAAGTATCAGGACAATGCAAGAAACGATAAAGATATATATATATATATATATATATATATATATATATATATATATAAGATTTATTTCAGAAAGTCTTATGAAAAATTTCATGCTAAATATTAATTAATCTTCTTTGTTATATTATAATATATCCAACGAAAGATATTTTTAGGATTTAATGTCAATATAAAGGTGAAAAGTCTATTGTTTTAAGACGTACAAAGATATAGATAATATACGTTACGAAAGTTTTTGTCCTTAAAAAATGAAGCAACAGAAGCTTTTGACAACATGACATAGACTGAAGTAAAACTGCACGCGGCTATGATGCATAATGAGACATTTTTTTTTTTGCAATTTAATTAAATCTAGCTTTATTGTTGGAAAAAAATAGTATTTTCTCATATTATATCATATATGCGCGTTCAGATAACTTCTAATTACATAATCTTTAACTGTAAACATAGGATTATAGTTCGTGAACATAAGCTACACTTTTTAAAGTCCTTTTTTTTGTTACACATTTTCATAGATTTTTAAAACTTTTATGAGAAACTATTAATAAATTGATGGCTAAATATAAATATTTTGCTGAGTTTTATATATCTAACTGTGATGGAAAAATATGTTCAGGTTTATTAATTTTAATAAATAAATCAACTAAATAGGGAAAACGTATTCAAATTAAAGATTTCAAGCAAATTGAGAAAGCAGAGAATTGATTGAGGGACAATAATAAAGCCAGAATATGACGAACTATCAGCACATATTTTAGTCAATGGCGTATAAAATACATTTTAACATTAATATGAGAACGTTTTTATAAAAAAATAGTTACAAAAACATTACATTAAATAGCTTTTATGAACATGTCTCTTTAATTCAGAGAATCATTTTTCCTCTGATAAATTTACAGACTATTTTTTTTGTTGCTGTTGCTTTTCTCAAAGCGTTCATTTCGGTGCTAGATCAAGATTTGTTCAGAAAATAAGTGTACTTAATATCTTAAAAATAGAAAAAAAAATAATGTGTTTTTAAAAAGGTTGCGTATTAATATAAGTTCATTAAACACTATTATTGACGTATTCTTCCTCTTTCACAAAGCACTTTGAGAGTCGAGATATGAATTTCATCTTATACCTTTGTCAAAATTTCCCGCCTTTTATTTGGCTCATTAATCCACATTTGGCTCATAATGGATTTCAGAAATACATCATCAATCGAATTTTTTTTCCATCCACGAAGGATTTTAGAATGGTGGAAAGATGAAATTCTGTAGGAGCGCTATATTATATCTGTGAGAGCGGTGGTTGATGACTGAATAGGTCCAAGCAGAATGAGTGTAAAAATTGCTTTTTGACTTGTCTATGATACACGTTGTACATATAAGCACGGTTCACGACACCATCCCTGTAAACAGTTATTATTTCGTTAAAAATCTGGAACGGCGCGTTTTCTTTCGCGAAAAGAAAAAAGGATTAGGTTCCTCAACATACAGCCGGTGGGATTCGGAATCGAGACACACATTTCAATACATTATTACATCATGAATTTTCAACCGATTAAAAAAGACGAGTGCGGATTCTACTCCCAAGAGTTTTGTCTTTAACACGATGCAGCCAATTCTCATGTAAAAAAATTCTCTACGAGCGTTAGTAACTTTGTACTCATACATTCCAGGTAACGCTCGTAATGCAGAAGCATAAATATTGTTGATTAATATATAGTATAGATTCAAATATATTACTAATTTAGAAGCAATTTTGTATAAATGTTATTAAAAATTGAGATTTAATCCAAAAGTGTATATAAAATCGAGGTTTATAAAATTATGCAATTAAATTTTTTTAAAAAAAATAGTTATATTAATGTAAGTCATGTGATTGCTTAATGCAAGAAAGGATTATTTTGATGTAAGTTTTGTAACTGTTAAATCAAAAACAATTATCTTAATATAAATCTCGGAATTGTCCAACGAAAATTATTTTAGTCGTAATTCACGAACACTTAAATGTAAAAAAATTAATTTATTCAATGTTGATCACATACAATGTTAAATATTACGAAAGAAAAAGTAATAGAATATTAATAATAGTTAGTTGGAGTTTGATAAAATGCTTAATAGAGTGGCGAAGAGAAGTGTTTTGATAAAATTGCTTATATATCGGATAACTATAATTACATTATTAAAAGCAAACATTTGAATTGCATACAGAAAAGGAATAGAAATCTATTTTAGGTTTTTTTTTTTTATCGAACCTGTGTTTGAGGTGTTTTCCAAAACACATTTATTCATACAAAAATATTCTTAATCATATTTGTTCCAAGGGTCACATACTTCTGCCAATGAAAGCGCTGGAACGCAGCTTTCATGCGGATCTATGGCGGAAGAGGATGTACCACGAAAATGATATTTCGGTAGTATTCCTTGGTGATAGTTGCGCCATGTATAACCATGATACCGAAATCAAACAAGATGACGGGCCTGACTTTTCTAAGAGCTTGCATCGTTGTTGTTTTTTTAAATCGAGGATGTTGGAAGCTACGAATGTGACGACGGATACAATGCTGATTCTCACATCATCTGCAAGCTCTCTGCAGTTGCAAGTAAGCATCACCAAAGCTCTCACTTGGTTGATGACGATGTCATTCCTGAATGTTGGGGGCCTAACAGAACTTGCTTCACTCTCCACTTTAGAGCAACCCTCTTTGAAGCGTTTGTACTATTCCTTTATTTGTGTGCCTCTTCTGTGAATGCCTGATGAATCTTGCAAATCATTTCCAATTGTGCATTGCTTAATTTTATACAAAATGTAATTCAATTCTGTTGTTCAAGTGCTTCTGTCATTTTATTGAAAACGAAAATCCGTTGGCGCTCTCTTAAACTTCTCTACTCTTTGCCGGTTAGCTGGAAACTGGCGACTGAGTTTTTCTGTATCCAAGAACACAGATGTGCATAAACATCACGTACATACGTTCAACTAACCAAGTTTTCTTAGCTTCATTTATTTACGCTCAAAAAATTATTATCAGATAGTTTTGAATGAATTTCGTATATCTTTAAAAAGAATATCATTTATTGTTAAGTTAGCTTTATATATATATATATATATATATATATATATATATATATATATATATCCTTCCTTCTATATAATGACGCTATTATTTTTATTTTAAAAAAGTATAGTTCTACCTGCGATATCAACGTAACGCGAAATTTTTTTTCTTAAAGTCCTAAATACACTGCTGGCCACACAAAATGCAACACCCAGAAGGACCAGAGATATCACAGAAACTTATTTGGCAGATAACATGTTGCACAAAGGTTAAACGATTAAAATTACAGCCTCTTGTGAAGTGAGGATGGTGACAAAATCAGTAGTTAGTGTAGCCGCTATTGTTGACTATAACCGCTGCCACACGCCTCGGCATAGAATCAAAGAGGCTTTGGATGTATCCTTGGGCTACAGCTGTCCATGCGGCTTCCATATTTTGCCAAAGTTGATCTGGTGTAGCAGCGGGTGGTGTATTCCGGGCCAGTCGTTGGGCAAGCATTGACCACACATTTTTGATTGGTGATAGATCGGGAGAATAAGCAGGCCAAGGAAGCAATTCAATCTGATGGGTAAAGAAGAGCTCTTGAACATTGCGTGCCAAGTGTGGTCACGCATTATCCTGTTGAAATATGGCTGATGGCAAGCGCTGAAGGTATGGGAGGACCTCGGGTTCCAACACTTAAGAGATGTAGCGCTGGCTGTTCAGTGTACCGGTAATGCGTACTAGAGGGGTGTGGGAGTGAAATCCAATACCACCCCAAACCTTGATACCGGGTGCAGGAACAGTGTGGGGATGCATAATGCAACAGTTCAGCAGCCTCTCACCCCGGTGTCTCCAAACTCGAATCCGACCATCGTCATGTTGCAGGCATAAGTGGTATTCGTCACTAAACACAACATCATTCCATTCCGTTGTCCATGTCCGCCGTTCATCACCCCATTGGCAGAGCAAACACCTGTGGTTTCGAGTCAAGGATAAACGAAGCAATGGACGCCTTGAGGACATTCCACTCTGCTGCAAATGGCGTCGAATGGTACGAGCTGACACCGAATCATGCATAGCAGACTGAATCTGTTGTGCTATGGTTCGTGATGTGGCTGCGCGATCCATCACTGCCATTCACACAATCTGCCTGTTATCATGGGCAGTGATGGAACGAGGTGGGTGCAATCGGCCCCGTGGATCCGTTGTTCCCTCCTGCATCCATTGATCACAGATCTGCATCACAGTTGCTTGATTTCGTCCAACACGTTGACTGATTTCTCTGAAGGATAATCCGCAATCCCTATTGGCTGCTATTCTTCCTCGGTCGAATATAAAACTTGGTCAAAAGACGCTCGATGTCTTACACGAGGCTCGATGTCTTACACGAGGCATAGATAAACAGCTTACGCAAATAAAAACGCACGAAAAAACAATTGCCATACTTCAAATCGCCAATTTGTTCTTCCTTTATATAGAGCTTGAAAGTGGCGCTACGGTCGCCCGTGATGTGTGTCTGCGCTGCAATGCTAATGATTTGCATAGCTCTTCGTCTCAAACGTATGATATAAATTTCACATGGTTTGTATGCTTCCTTCAGGGTGTTGCATTTTGTGTAGCCAGCAGTGTATTTATCATTTATTTACAGTCAATTTCCTAGCTATAGCAAGAAATATGCAAACCTTTTAAAATATTTCGGAAAATCTCTGCCATTTCTCGAAGTCTACTGATTAACATCATCAAAATTTCTGTCAATATTCCATGTTTTTTTACCAGTTTAAAATACAAAGCATAAGTAATAATATTCAACAGTCTATTTCTCTCTCTTTCTGTGTGTATGATACAAGTGTAAACGAATAAATAAATCTCTAAAAATGAGAAAATAATATAAAAAATACGCTTTTATGGTACTAAATGAACAAATAAAACTTTCATTCGTAACAAATGCAATAAATATCACAAAAACTAAATTAATGGGTGTAAAAACAGTTAACAGGGAAAACAATCTAAATTTCTGAGTAGAAAATCCAGTGGTTTTTTTTGAGAAATGGAAACTGATATCGTGTTTTGGTTTTAGACAATTTTAAATACAAATCCTCCGTAAGACACTATCCAGGTCGAATACTATTACAAACAACTAAATGCTTGGTGTATACCAACCTATTCGTAAAAGCACTCATAATTATTACAAGCCGTATTGTAAATCTCCCCTGTTTATTAGAAAATCTTGATTCGAAATTTTTTTGCAAGTTTTAATAAACTTTCTTAGAACAGATAGGTAAATATACTTTAGTAACTATAACTTTTGCAATTTACCTTTCTCTTCTGATTAATATTTACCTATCATTTCTGACTAATATTTACCTATCATTTCTGACTACGAATGTTAAGACTGAATAAGATAAAAGAAGTGGTCCGTGACAACAATTTTTCAGGGTACCCAAAACTATGGGTCCTTAGGTGGCTTATAATTTCAAACGAAATAACCGTAATGCATATCACTCGCTAATAAACCTTGGAGATAGCGTTTGGATTTTAAAGATCCTAAAAGCAAGATAGCTCGCTAAATGCAAAGACTTCACGAGTACGATTTTGAGATACAGTAAAGCAAAGAAGCCTCAAACAGAAATGCGGATGCTCTGTCTCGAAGACCCTGTGAAGAAAACTATAAATATTGCACGAACACCGAGAAAAAGTTCGGAATGGAAACAGATTTTCCGGTGAGACTTTTAATAACGACAACTTCGGATCTATGGTTTTCAAGTGAGATCCAAAAGACGCAGCTAGAAGATATTGCTATTAGGCCAATTCTAGAGAAGAAACTAAATTCAGAGTATCGATTATCGTGGCAGGAAATCTCTCCGGACAGTCCTGAAACAAAACGATACTGCGCTATGTTGGTAGTTATACCTTAAGGATGGGGTTTTATATTGTAAGTGGGAGAGTGATGATGAAATCTCCTGTCGATCGTAATTAATTCTCCAAAATAGCAGAATTCCAGAAGTTCTGCAAACGACTCGTGACAGCGTAAGTATAGGGCATTTTGGAGTCAAGAAAACTTAAGGTAAAACCGGAAAGTGCTTTTATTGGGATCCCATTCCTGCCGATATGGAAAAATGATGTGGAGAATGCTATGCTTGCGTTGCTTGAATGGGACCCAAAACAAAAACAATAGGTAGCTTACAGCACTTTATTCTGGGTTCGCCATTCGAAAGAAAGGCTTTGGATATATTAGGACCATTTCTTAAAATCACAAAGGACAATCAATATGTCCTAGTAATGATGGACTATTTTACCAAGGTATCAGAAGCAATTTCCTTTGGAAACCAGGAAGTCTCGAACGTAGCTGAGAAACTCGTATGAAACTGACCTCCTCTTCACGTTATGGTGTGCATATTATGTTACATTCGGATCAAGGTACAAATTTTAATTCTGCGCTCTTTTCTGAGCTCTGCAAACTCTTAGGAATTTTGAAAACTTGGATGACAGAATTGTATCCAGAGTCCAATGGCATAGCTAAAAGGTTTAATCGAACGATATTAAATCATCTGTCTATAGTTATTTGTTTAGAAGAATCTATCAGATTAGGATGCACATTCACCACTTTCTCTCTTGGCCTATAGAAGAGTGATCCATGAAGTGACCAGTTGGGCCCCTGAAGGGATGCGTTTTGGTTGAATGTAGCGATTGTCTTTTACATACTCTTTGGACGAGTAAATGATACATCTTTCACTTCAAATGAATACATGAATAATTAAGAGACACGTTTGGAAGGAGTACATGTGTTTACTAAAGAAATTTATACTGAACAGCGAATGATTGAAGACTTGTTACGATTCCAGGGCCACAGATCAACATTTTAAGGAGGGGGATCAAGTCCGGATGTACAACCCGAAGCGATAGAAAGGTCTGGATCAAAAGCTGCAACAAAACTGGGAAGGTCTTTATATAATCCTCAAGAAACTCGACGATGTCATCTACAGGATTCGGAGAACAAAAAATATCGATCCAAAAGTCATTCACCTCCGTACCGGGAAACCATCAAAATTGTAGGTGATGAGATTGCCAGAATGTCAGTCTTTGAAGATGGGAGGCAATGTTACGAACATAAGTTGATTATTCCCAGCAACGGTTCTCTTATGAAGGAAAAGATACATTTACACAGATGCCATCAGATCGCAAAAGAGAGTTTAAGAAATGACCTCATTCCTTTGTCGAAGAATTTGACGACCCTTTTGGCAACGGGGTGAGAAATATGGCAATTTTGGTGCCACAAATGGAAAGTACTCGAATGTGCTGGAACACAGACGAAGTATTGATAGGGAAGAAAGTTACAGACATTTCGTGAATTTTCGATGTGACGTCACACCTGGCTGAAATAGGTATGAATACACCGACAGCCGGAGAGAGTCAATCTACTTTTGGAGTCTGTCTTTTCGAGTGCTAAGTAATACTGTGGAGATTTGAGCGTAGTGAGAACTTTTAAAACGGAGATTTGACGTTATTATAAGAGCTTTTTGTATGTGTTTGTGTTGCTGGTCCTATATTGTTGTATTTGTTCTTATATCGGCGTCACTAATCTGTATAAATCTTGTATTTTCTGTTTGTGTTTCAATTGTTAAAGCTTTTCTACCTGTATCCCATTCCAACGATTGTGAATAAAGTGTCATTTGTTGCTATCCTACGGGTTGTTATTTCACTCCCACACACCCAGGAAATTTTCGTAACAATATATATATAAATACATATGAAACATTGGTACTCGTACTACTTCTTAAAGAGAAAGCATAAATTTTCTCGTTACAAAACCTTTTTTAAAAAGCAATCTTAGTAATATTTAAGAGGGACTAGCGTGAAATTTAAATGTTTCAAAGAAATAACCGGGATATTAAAACAAAATTTATTCTCCATATGAATTGATCCTTATGTAAATTATAACTATTGATGTTGGTTTATTTGATTTCAGGAAAGCATAAACTGAAGTAACCTCAGTGTGTAGAAAATAAGAGTTCATTCTCATGAGGTCAACATTCATGACCGACGAAAGGCTTAGAAAGGCTGAGAGAAATATATAACCCAGGATGTAACTCAGGATGTGTTGTACAAGAAGTGTAAAAAAACATGATTATTGTATGAAAAGCTATGGAGTGTTCAGCCGGGTCCCTTGCTCTGCAAGCCGTAACTGATCTACGGTAAATATTTTTATGGAGCCCGACGAAATCAACCATTCACGCAAGCCATAAATTGGTGATTTTGCAATTAACAGAGTGGCGAAATGTATGCAACACTCCGTGTATGAATCCGTACAGATTACAGTTATTGCAAGCGTTGATTTCGTCAGATTACATTTCTTGTACGAAGTCTGGCGTGGATGTCCATGAAAGTGAAACACTCATGCCGAAGTTGATTTTTAAAGATGAATCCGCAGTTCACTTATTCGGCAAGGCAAACGACCACAGCCTATGTATTTGGCAACGGGGCATTTGGCAACATTTGGCATGCATTTGGCAACAGCCTATGCATTTGCATTTGGCATTCCTCATGGTGTAGTGGAACACTATCGGGATTCCCAAGAAGTTAATGTGTGTATTGCGCTATCTCCAACTCATGTGCATATATGGGTAATTTTTTACAGAGAAGACAATTACTGGTGTAGTGTACTTGGTACGGCTAAAATTGTGATTCATGCAGCAAATAGAGGAACATGAGGAGGATGTTCTTTGTTTTTCAAGAAGATGGAGCTCCTCCCCTTTTTTTTTTGCATGCAGTGCGTGAGAACTTAAACACACACTTAAATCATCATCGGATTGGGTAAGCAATCAACGATGATATACCTCTTTTGCGATTGCCACTACGCTCACCGTATTTAAGACAATACGAATTTTCATGTAGATGTATGTAAATGTCGTACCGTCCCTCCCTTTGCCGCGTGATACAGCTGAACTGCGCGAAAGGATAACACGCGCTGTCAATAATGTTGATACTACTATGTTGAGTAAAGTGTGGTAGCGTCTGGAATATTACATTAATTTTTGCCATGTGACTAAGGATTCATGCATAGAAAACTTGTAAGGTATATAAATAAAACTTGAATTGTTTCTGAATTCCTTCAATTTGTTTTCCGTTGCTGTGTTTGTCTAAAATATTTTACTATAGAGCATCGAAACTAGGGAGGAAATTATGAAAAACCCTGTATATATATATATATATATATACGACACGTAGGATAGTTTGTTTATGCTAAAGAGACATGACCTTAAGTGTTGCGATAAAAGAAGGGATAATAATAGCTCTTGTAATATGTATATATAAATAGAATCTACTATTTTAATCTAGTTATGTAAATTTTGCATAATTCAACTTGAGCTAGAATAAGAGGAAAATCAATGTCTTCGTGACATTTTGAAAACCATTAATCCCATCCCCTTAAATAAAGCATCTTCACTCAATATTAATCCCGGGTAATAGCGGGAACTTCAGCTAGCTCTAAAAATTTACTTCTGAAAATATTGAGCCCGCGGTAGTCTATTGGTCATGGTCGTGGATACGCGCGTTGTTCCCATCAAGTGGTGGGTACGACCTCTGAAGTTACCAATCGTCTGGTGTGTAGCTGGCTGAAGCACGAAAACTCTGGTCGAGGTCTCAAGTTCTAACGTAGCGTGGTGTGGAACATTGGGGAGAAAGTTTCCAACTGAGGTGTCGTCCTTGGCAGTTGTCCGAAGTTCAGAATTACGAGGAAAGTCGCTAATAGCTCCAGTTTTATTTCTCAGCCACTAAGCACTCTCTCGCTGAAAAATTTGTCTTACTATGTGGTAGACTTGTGACTTTATAATTTTACATGAGGCACGCAGAAATCCACGGCACAGAGTAAACTAATGAAATTTGTTACTAAAATAAATTTTAAAATATGCTTACCACTTGCATTATTTATAATAAGGAAGAAAAATAAAGCTCCCAATTAAAAGTGTAAAATGCAGCTGATATTTATGGCAGTTGTTGTGTAAAAAAAATTTTATACAGTTTCTTAAAAGATTTATTCTTTAAAATTTAGTAAGTTTTTTTCTCTTTTCCAGAGAATTTATCTTCCATTAAACATGACATGAGCAACAAAATAGATGTTAAATAAAGAAAAAGTTCTATACAATGTTTTGTAAAGAACAGGTTTAGTCACCCAAGGTGCGCTTTTTTTTATAATTATTATTAAATTACTCAATTAAATATAATAATTAAAGTAAACGATGTAATATCGAGAAATGAATAATAGTAAATTTATCCGTTGTTAAAATTAAAGCAAATGTTAAATTATTAAATTGAATATATTTTTGCAAAATGTAATTAAAATTAAAGCAAACAATAAAAAATTCAAAAGTGATCTAGTAAGTCAAAACGCCACACTAAAACAAAAGCCCCTTGGGTGGTTAAAAATTTCATTAAATAAATTAAATCGTTATAATACATTTTTAATTTACATGTAAATTTATCTTAAAAAGTTAAAGGTGATAATACGAGGGTTGCTATTTATATTTCTGTCCTAATAATGAAAAAACAAATATGTAGGATCGAAATTGGTTTTATTGTTTTTCAAAATATTCTCCATGATGATCAATACACTTTTGCATGCGTTTGAACCAATTTTCAAAGCACTTTTTCCAGTCCGATTGAGGTAACTCCAAAACATGCGTTTTGAATGCATCAACCGCTTCTTCGAGGGTCGAAAATCGTTGTCCACGTAATTTATTTTTGATGTGTGGGAATAAGAAGAAGTCATTGGGTGCCAAATCAGGGCTGTACGGCGGATGACCCATCAGTTCGATCTTTCGCTCCGTCAGAAATGCCTTTGTTTGAGTCGATGTGTGAGAGCTCGCATTGTCATGATGAAGAATGATTCGCCTGTTCTTCTGCTTTTTTCGAATTTCTCCGATGACTTCTGGCAAACAAATGGTCGTGTACCATTCAGAATTGACCGTCCTGCGCTGCTCTAACGCCACTGTTGCCACATGACCGTTAATGTCGAAGAAACAGGCAATCATTTGTTTCGATGTGCTTCTTCCTCGAACAACTTTTGTTGGTTTTGCCTCATCTTGGAAGACCCATACAGTTGATTGCTGTTTTGTTTCCGGCTCATATGCATAGATCCATAATAAGTCACCTGTGTAGATGTTATACACAGCCTTTGATGTACCTTGAATGTATTTTTCCAACATTTCCTTGCACCAATCGACACGAGCCTTTTTTTGAGCGTTTGTCAGATTATGCGGGATCCAACGCGAACAAATTTTTTTTACGCTCAAATGTTCATGCAATATTTTATTGATGCTAGTCATACTAATGTCCAAAGACGCCTCTATCTCACGGTATGTCACATGACGATCTTGCTTTATCAGTTCACGCACAGCATTGATCTTTTCTGGCACAACAACGGATTTTGGACGACCTGCACGGGATTCGTCCTGGATCGAACATCGACCACGATTAAATTCGTTATACCAATTTTTTACAGTGCTGTAGGATGGCGCTTTATCGCTGTATAAAGAATTAAGTTCATCGAAGCACTCTTGTCTTGACAATCCACGTCGAAAGTTATGAAAAATAATGGCACGGAAATGTTCACGATTCAATTCCATTTTTTGACAGAGAAGAACTTTTCAATTTACTGTCAACAACACAAATAAAGCTATAATGGTAAATCGTTTGCTGAATTTATGTTTAAAAATATCAAACTTTCGATTAAAATCGTCTGCGGTCGCCTAGCAACACTTACTGTTGCCAAGGCCAGAAATATAAATAGCAACCCTCGTAGTTATAAGGCAGATTTAATAAAAATTAAAAGATGTGCGAAAAAAGAAAAAGAAAATAAAATTAATTCAGTGCAAAAAAATGAGATTAATTAATACATATGTAACTCTCATACAGCTTACTTTCATTATCAATTTGTTAATTACTAAAAAAATTGAAAATACATATCCCCGGGTAGCAGAGAGTAGTATTTAAAAAAAAAATACCAATTACGAAATGTGTTAAACACACACACACACAAAATAGGGTTAACTACAAAGATTATCAATATCTGGAAAATAATTTTTTTTAATTATGTTGTAACTTATGATGAAGTAAAGATATGGTCACGAACCAAAAATAACAAAATCCATGCTATAATTATTTTTCTTTGATATGAGCAAGTATTTTGCTCATTGAAAATAATGAAGCCATTTTCTAATAACTTGACCGAAAATAAACTATGAAATGTATGAATTGCATGAATGATTTTCATTTACTTATACTGTTATAAAAGGCATAAAAATATTTTTTTAAAAAAAAGGTTTAACAGCGTTGATGCCTCGTACTTAATGAAATCTAATCCAAAAGTACTTAATGAAATGCC
>BMAW01089250.1:40698-55658 GCA_019974015.1 Nephila pilipes
GCCTCGTACTTAATGAAATCTAATCCAAAAGTACTTAATGAAATGCCTCGTACTTAATGAAATCTAATCGAAAAAATTATTTTTCTGTTTCTGACACATTCTCATTTTTTTTCTTATTCTTAACTAAAATATTAGAATCTGCGTGACACATTATGAGTCATTTACTGAACAATTTATTTATTCGTCACGAGGTACAGTAAAAATCATAACACAATTTAGAAGCAAAAGTGGAAGTAATTATGCTGAAAATTAAACAGGGAGTAAAATGTTTCTTTTCAAATCGGGAAAAAAAATAAAAGCATGCAGGCAGCGGCTCATTAGAAATAAAGAAATCAGTTGGTGCATACGCATTTATTATTTTCGCAACTTCCTTTCAATCCCCAATCTCCACATGATTTGCTGCAATACGGAGTGTCGCAATGGCTTTCAACAATATCTACCCCACCATCCCCATCATCCACGTATTTTTGTGCTGCAGAAACTGAAATGAGAAAAAGAAAATGTTGACAGTTAAAATATTAATCCAATCTACATAAAAATATTATTTCTTAAGAAATTTGTCCGCAGCTTATGGCAGCTGCTTAAGATAATGATGTCCGGCGGCAAATCAAATCAAATGCTTTAATCTTAATTCTCCCGTCTTCCAGAATAATGATTGTTGCTGCAAGTATAAGCGAACTGATTCCCAAAGCCTTCAAATGGTGTTGTATGGCAGGTAGGAGGTTAAAATACAAGTCAAAGTCTTATCCTCCTTATTTGTCTTAAATAGTGTTAATAGTCTTTTGTGACACTGTATTAATTCAAAATAGTTAAAACTTGCATTTTTTTAATGCATGTCTTATATGAAAATCTGTATCAATTTTTTTTTGAACCTTCATCGTAAAAGAGGTTATCATGAAACAAATAAAATAAAAAAACGAGTAAGTATATGAATTGAATATAAATAAAGTAATAAAAATATTTTTCTCAATCATTTATAGAACGGTTTTTTTTTTTATATAATTGTGTCATACATGTACTTTATACATTTGTCCTAATAAAGAAATATATACTTGAGATTTTCGAAAAGTATAGATTTGGTTTGATTTTATTAATGGCACACTAGAAGCAATACGAGGGCTATTGCCGACGGGCCACGTAATTTTGAATCTCGATCAAGTGACGAAGACGACGCCTGAGCTGGCACCCCCTCTACTAACTTCCACATCACACCAACGGTGGGACTTTAGGACCCGACAGATTAAGCATGCATCAGCCCTTTGTAGAAAGATGAAGTAAATAGACTGCGCTAGAAATAAATGCTTAAGCAAAATAATACTTCGCATTTCTAGTGATTTCTTTTTTTAATTCATACGTTTTAACTCAAAAACGTGTTTCAATCAAGCTTTCTTCTCACCTCTAGGGAATTTTTAAAATCAAATATCATAAAGTAAATAGAACACTGCACAGTAATTTAATATAACTATGTGGAATATTCAAATTTATGGAAAAAATTACGCAGGATAACATAAATTTGAAAAGGAACATTAAGTAATGTCAATTTTTCAGCGACTGAGTCAAGCAGTTGAATATATATAAAACGGTTGAAAACTCATTGCTAGTATGTGAATGCAAATTAAAATTGATCGACTACAAGGTTTTATGGCATTTACTAATTACAGCAGTTCACATTCATCGGATGAAATATAAATCTTCTATGATGTTATTTAATTTGTATATTCTTTTTAATCAGGACACTTTTTAATCAGTTAATGACCCCAGTCACATGCCGTATACGCGATTTGGTCGGATTATCGAATGTTCATATATTTTACACGGTATGCAAGATCAATTATTCCAGATAGAAATATAAACGATTATTTTATGTGTTTACACCAATATTGAGTCTGAGTAAACGATAAAATTTAAGAATTGGAGAACACCTGAAAGGTTGTGAGATTTATTTCTCTGTACATACATTGTTTATACACATTTGTAATGTGAAACGTGATATGTAATCTGCTAAGTAACAAGAAACACTGTACTTGAAAGAAAATCGACAATTACGATAAGCAACAAGGTAACTGCATCGTGACCATGTGCTCAAAATATACGAGTGCCCGAATTCACACGAAAAAAATTCGAAAGTGAACCTCTCGATTGGTGCTGAATTATAGAATGTTACGAATCGCCATATTACCTACGTTCTACCTATGTAACTTAGCCGGGAAATTTCGTATCTTGAATTGTAGGTAATACACAGGAGCTCCTCTAAGGATTCGACCCAGTAAAAGGCTCGTCCTAGGATTCGAACCAATAGACGGATGAAAAATCATGCCATTCTCAAACCCAATCAAAAAAGGAAGAAGTAGTATTCGCTCTATATGGTAAAACTAAGAAAATTTTGATATGGAAAGCGAACTGTGATCCCATTGGGCGTAAAAGAAGCGTCGAATCCTATGTCTTAGTATCCACTGATGTAAGAGGCTGCATAGAAGTCTACAATCTCATCCAGCAAGTCTTAAGAGTTTCCACTCAGTGCACAGATTTTGAGAGGGAGAGTGGCCCATCATTGGTAACTATTTATTTGCAGAGTGACTGGGACGTCCGACTGCAAACTGGTAAACCTCCCAATCAAATAAAGCCTTGCACCTACACCCATAGGAAAGGGGGGCTACCATTGGTACTCTTACTCAATGGTTAGGACGTCCGGCATGACCTGTTAACACATGTACTCGGTAGCCAGTTGCATTTGTCTGAAAAATAAAGTCTTGTTTGATAAAGATCATGCCTTCTGTAACAGAGCCGTGAAATGTTAGATGCTCCACCCGGAAGATGTAACAGGCGGACTAAAAGCCTAAGATTCAAGTCAGATAAGCGGTGCTCATTGTAAACTTGCCATGTGTTAGAGGAATGTCAAATCCAAGACCTCAAAACCTGTTTGGTGTTAATATACCAACCTGCAAATATGCCTAGGTTTCAGTTTTCACGGAAAATATTCTTTATTTAAAGGAGCACCTAGATCTGGTGTTTTATTATAAGACACAGGATTGTATATGCCATAAAAGCTTTTAGTTTGAAACCAGGTGAAGATCCTAAGTCCTAGCGCGTGCAAGTAGGAAGATATGTATACACCAATAGACAAATGCGTTAATTTCTTCCGGTGGGTTTTCTACGATTCCTGTTGGCAGCCAAATGTATAGGTCAACATTTATATATATATATATATAAAAGTACCATGTCAAAATAAAAATATAACTCTTGTAAGGATTTCCAGCCAAAACAGGTGGGATATACATAGGTAAAGGATCTAGGAACTTCTGTATCAACTATACCGAGGTTAACCGAAAGTACAAATGTAGAAAAAAGCTGGACACAAGGTATAGCCTATGTGACCAATAATATCCGTCGTAAGGTACAGAAGTACGCCAGCTTAAGAAACGTACTAACTATGGATAAATCGACAAGTTTAATAAATGGTATGCTGCAACGTCTTGAGTATTGAGATTTTAAAGCATCTAAAATCGAACTAATTCACCACATTGGTATTACTCTATATAAACAGAATATTTAACAGTGTCTGGAACGTGATATTTATGTTCCATTTATCGAGAACAAAATGCCCAGGAAGCCTATTTAAGCTGATGGAAAACTATCTGAGTATATAAAGGATTGCTAACTCAATTCCGACAGTTCAACATGAATGCATTGTCGTTTCAGTCAACATCGATTAAGCATCGATATCGTCAAACTTCTGATGAAATTATGTTGAAAATATATGGCTACACTCTGTCACTGTAACAACAAAAAAACCAATGGTCGTTATATAATTTTATAATTCTTAACGCAATTGAAATATCGTGGTTAAATGAAAATAAAATATTGTAAACCAAAAAAACCAATATTATTGGAGTCTGAGAATTCTTATGATTCTAAACATGCATTCAAACACTCTTCATTAGTTTACTCGGACGTGATCTACTCGGATTACTTTTTTATGGATAACGGCAACGAAAGCAAGGAAACGAAAACTGACGCAGCAACCACAAAGGTCGCCAGAGTAAGCGTCAAATTCCTTTTGTTCGGAAACTAGAGCCTAAAATATATTTTCTTTAGCTGGAAGCACAGTTTAGAAATGGCAAGTTAACTGTAGATCAGACAAAGTATGACGTGATAAGTTCCATTGAACTTGATATTCTATCCCAATTATCCGATATTTTGCGTAGTTCACCGCCTGATGGCAAATACCGAGAAATTAAGGAGAGATTAATTTCTTTATATGCTGACTCCGAGATTCAAAAAACTCAAAGATTATTGAGTGAATCAGAATTGAGAGGGAAAAATCCATCTCAGTTGCTGTGTAAGATGCCCAATTTTGCTGGTGATAAACTGGCAGATTCGTTCCTAAGGACATTGTGGCTTCAGCGTCTTCTAGTTAATATGCGTAGTATTACAGCTGTTAGTGGAGAACATTTAACGAAAGTAGTGATGGTGGATGATAAGATTTGGGAGTTAAATACTATTACTATTTCAAATTGCTGCTACTTCATCCGTAACTTTAAATATGGGACTGATTGAAAGCTTACAAAAACAAGTTAACCATTTCGCTACCGGAGGGAAAAGAAAAGAAGTGCTTCTATGGACCCGCGGCTACTTACCGGGGAGTGTCACGCTGTGCCCAGATGATTTTAGATACTGAGCCTAATATGTGAAAAAAATTCCTCTAAAATCAGCTATTCATTAAAATATTTTGGTATATACATATATTATTTAAAATGAATTAAACTTGATATTTCCGAAAAAAAAAAGATTTAATCAAAAATTCTATGTTTTTATGTAAAAATGTTTTTTAAAAATCATTTCTTTTAAAAAAAATACAAAATATATTTGCATTTGTTACATAAATTTCATGGTGTAATGATGTACCATTACATGGAACATATAGATATAAAAAAAAAACTCTTATTTTGCTATAAGATATATTTATAAAAAAAAAAAATCAATGCATAGTCCAAGTCACATGTCTTACACACATATTTTGACGTTTCACGTAAGATTTTGAGCAAAAGGCACATCTTTCTTCGTCCTTTTTTTTTTTTTTTTACTTTAATGTCTATGTACAGATTTGGATTATTTACGCTAACATTATTGTCAGATTTATTCATTAGTTAGCAAGTCTCAGTATCAGATAAATATTCTTTTCGTCATGACTGTCGCAACAAATAAAAACCGACCGAATGAAACGGACAGCTGAGAGCATCTGCTACCAAAAGCTTAACCGCATAAACATCCATAAATTATCTTTCGAACATCTAAGAAACAAGCAAGAAAGGGAAAAAAAGCGAAAGCAAGTGCGCTCTTTAAATCATGTCATTACATTTAAAGAGCTTCGCCGCAACACGTACTTTTAACAATTACCACCCTCCTCCTGGTAGCCAGAAGTGAAATCCAAGCCCATATCACCAAGGTCTACACTCCAAATAATCTATCTATATAGATTTGGCGGTATTGTAACGCCATATAGTAACATTAAAAAAATCAAGTAAAACGCTCTGATCAAGCGTATCTCTATTGATACATTGGGCCATGGAAGACACTCACGGAGCGTATCAAATGTGATACACTAGTCTCAGGAAAGCAAATGCGAGCTTATCGTACGTGATACGCTGGGAGCGAATGGGTTAATGAACTAAGTTTACAAGTTTTTGCTTTATCCAACCAACGACAAATTCATCCCTATTGTCATAACCAATCCAAATCAAGAAATAGAAGTTACAGTCGTAACAGATACAGTGATATCTGCAATTATCACAAAAGATTTGGTGACAAACAATTTAAATGTAAGCAATCGTGTAGTTTCTCATACAGATCGTTGCCAAACAACCCGGAAAACTAGAACCCCGTCTCTCACTGGCGACGGAGGGACAAGGAAAGGAGGATTGGAGTTAAGCAAAAAAAATAATAAAGTACAATCTTTGAAGAAGGCGTGGGTAAAACCAGGTGCCTAGAAAAAAAACCCACTAAACATATTCACATAACAATTAATTTATTTCTTGAATTAATTTTTAAGCTTGTAGCAACAAAATTGAGCATTTATATAGAGAATTCCTGTAAATTCGTTTTTAATTGGGAAGCCAAACTCTTGCATTACTTGCAATCAAATTCATCTTTACTCTCAGAGTCAAATCTGCTGCAGGCATCATGGATGCATGAACTCAACACTATTTCCAATGGTGCAAAATAACCATCGGCTTAGCTTGTAAGAAAAAATTTCACCACTACATTCATCGTGGTTTCCCGACAGTCATCTGTAATCCTCCTATTCCCCTTCTTCCTTTGTGGTTCTGTCTGATTTTTGGCCTTTCCTTTTTTTTTTTTTTTAGATTCTATTTCCTTACAATTATTTTTTTCTCTTTGGCTGATGGTTTTTCAGAATTGGTAACTTCATTTTGTAATTTGGATTTGTGGGGACATGAAGATAAAATGTCTGTGTAGAAATGTTTGTACCAATTCAATATCATTCTTCTTGTTTTTTCGTTCCCTTTCAGAGTAGTGTGGATAGCCCCTGTGGAGATTCGATATGAAAATCCTTGGCTTTTAGTTTTGGAAGCAGCCGTTTTAAAGGTTTGAGGATATTGTCATCTAGGACTTGTCATCTTACCACGAATATTCGGTTCTGTACCACATGATAAGTCATACTAAACAGGAGAAAAAGAGAGCAGCTTACAGATCTACGAAATTGGTAACATCTAGCAGAATAATCTCATCATACATTGCGTTAATTACCTTCAACATAAAACAAAGCAGGACTTATTATTTTGGTGTAATTGGTGGTATTCCAAACAAAACTTTGCGAATTCTCAGAAATGTTCGTGAATATTCCATGAAAACTTCAATCTCGGTTTGGATCGACAGTTCAACGTTTGGCATTGATAAATGGTTCTATTTCGTATGTAAACTAGTAGCAGAACCTATTAGATACAGATAGGAGGTATCTGGGTTTAACCCAATTCAACTGCCATTTTTATACTTGTGGGATTTGCGCCTCGGATAGTGAAGATTTTGGTTAGCTACCATAATCGTAATACGGATTACTGACGTCAACCAAGATACAATTATATAATCAAATAATTGGTAGAACTCTGCAAACGACCAAAAGCTCTTCGTTGAGTAGTTGCCGATAATTAATTTTCATCACGTGAATTATTGTAGATAATCTACCAATGTTGGCTAACTAATAACTCATGGTGTTGTCACGTGATCTTACTTACTCAAGAGCTTTTATATCTATGCCATATTCATAGGGTGTTTCGAAACTCGTGGGTGAAAATTTCAAGGGTAATAGAAAATATTTAGTAAGTAATTTTCCCCATACAATGCATAGGCGGAGAGCAAACAGTTCACCACTAGAACCATTGCTGTCACATGAAAGAACGAAGCATCAAACAGATAGAGAAAACATTAAATAATTTTATCGACAGCCTGTATGGAAAAAAAAAGAAACTGCTCCAAAGAGCTACCGCTAGTGGTAATGCCGGCGTTAAACTTGCGAGAAGGATACTTTTCCAAACACACCAACACCCTGCGAATTTAGTGTCCAAAGCGCTCCGCACATCCAAGAAGAAATGAGAGTAGTGATCATTTATACTCATACCACATATGTGCTTGTATATTGGCTGCAAAAGGGGGAGTAATTCTTGCAATATCTCTTGTAAAAATAATTTCTAATAAGGTATATTGTGTTTTCCAATCCGAATAGAAGAAGGTGTGGGTAGATTAGAAGGTCACCCACAATTCAAGCGCAGGCGATTACGCTGAAATTCTTCTGATACACATGAAGATGTGTATCGTATGGATTGCTAGATGCCCGAACATGAAGGATGTGCGTATTCCAAATGCCTTCACAAGTAAAGGTGAATTTATCCATGAATAACAGATGAGCAGTAGAATCAGGCTGCCCTGATGGCTGTTGCAAAGTCCAAACAGCAAACTCGTATATGGGATGCATGATCTTCAAGTATCAAGATTTGCACTTATTGTACATAATAGGGGTGTCATCTTTCTTCATGTAGTACTTGCGAAAAAATCGAGTGGGCTACATTTACGGGACGGGAAATCTCTTCCGTGGTAACTGACAATCTTTCACTTTTTACCGCATGTCCTCTTCAACGTGCGGTATTTGCACACTCCTACTAACCCCTGTATCATGCATGTTGTGTTCAATGGATCCTGTTTCACATAGATACTGATAAAATCACTCGAATAATTTCGGTCTGGAACGCGTCTTCAAGTGAAACGTTGCTTCTAGGGAAAGTAAGTCTTTTGGCTCCAGAGTATTCCCATTTGCAATATATTACATGAAATGGATGCCCGCCTTTTTCAGATTACTCTACGTTGTCATACCTCCTAAACTCCTATGTATAAATGACGATGTGTAGAAAAATTCGCGCTTTTTCCTGTTCATTACAGCGCTATCAAGTGGTTCATCACTTGCTCACAAGCAATGCTCTGTATGGTGAAATTGCATGGCTAGATGTTAATTTTTTCTTATCTCCCTTTAAATTTTTTCTCTGACTTTGGAAACACTTGGGATATCTTCTAATTTTTATTGTTCTTATTATGAAACATTTGAGATATGCTCATATTCGGATTCTCTGAAATTCGATTATTTTTCCCTGATTTACTTAATTCAGATTAATGTCCTTTATAACCCATTACATTAAAATGATATTATTATAATAAAAATCAATAAAAGAAGGACTCTCGAATTAATGCGTGGAGTTACGCGACACACGACATTTCATTGTTCAGATAAAATACAATATATTTTCATTATTTTAAAACTTTTTGTATTTATGTGTGTGTGTGATCCATCTTCTTATATGATAGTCATAATTCCTCGTGAAGAACCGACAATATCGGATCTTTTTTACAATGAAATACATTTAAATTTCATAACTTCTATAAATGTAGCTTTCATAACTTTTATGAGTATAGTATATTGTTAAGTAGTATATTTTTAAATATTTATTTCAACTTCCTCACGCATCGATGTGCTTCAGACAAAGAAAATTCCCCATATAATCTACATTTGTGAAAATTCTTCGTGATAAATGATTCACCTCTAACAATCGCTCCGAAAGGAAAATCAAAGCAATGTGTCATATGCTATTCTTTCTACATATGTCTTACATAAAACATCACACAGTTATTTCGTGTTAGAAGTCTTTTAATGCTTCTAAACTTTTAAATTTTGGAATATTCTTACACTCACCTCCGCCATCATAACAATATCAAACAATAAAATATTCTTACGAATTTTTTTCATAAAATTATCACATCTGATTTAATTACCTCATTGTGAAACATAAGAGTTGCTCCATGCTTCGAACTTCTCACAATAGAAACAGAACCAAATGGCCTTTTTGTTCAACTTACCAATTTTCAAAACTCTAATTTTAAGAAGTACTACAAAAAGAAGCCTCGAATTATCATTGTATATAGTCGAGGCTTCTTTTGTTCTACTTCTTGTATGTTCTTTACCGATTATATTCAGCAAAACAGAAGGTGGAATTAAAACCAAGTTGCAACTAAATTAATTCACTGGCTAACAATTAGATTTAACATATCTTAAGTTATGTATGGAAACGGAAAATGCACTTCACACTAGTTATCAGCATATTTGCTTAAATAAATTCAGGAAAGGAGTCCACTGTGTCGTATTCTAAGAATAGAGCGCCCGTTGAAAGACAGGGAAGCTAACGTATGGCTATTGTTTTCAATCATATTCGAGCGATGAAATGCATGTTCCTTGAGAGTGAAAATTCCTGATAAAAGTTACTGTAGTAAGGAAATTAAATATTTTATATATAACACTTTTTCTGTTGTGCAGAGGAGTTATTGAGCTTCAAGAACTATCCTAAGTTTTCAGACTGCGTAGACAACAGTTAGAAAATGTAAAATAGAATTGATAAAATAAAACCTTTTCTACTAAACGGAAGTATATAAATAGGATAAAGCCTCACAAACGGTTCGGGACAATTTTAGTGAATAAAAAATTGTTTTATATTCAGGACTTATTTTTTGCAATTAAATTAGAAGATTCGTTAAATTCTAATAAACAATTTTCAGTGATTATAACAAATGTTTTGAAATATTCATTTACGAATTTGAAAATTTTAGAAGTTGTTCAAAATAGCCATTGTTTCGCTTACTCTCTGAAAATACGAATATAGGAGAGGGATAGTGAAAAATGTTTTCCTCATATTACATATATCGAAATACATGAGTGCTTTATTTCATAATATTTATATAAAAGGAGAATGTTTTTTGTTTCTCATTGTAAATGACCAAGTAGTGATGATTTCAGATTTATGTGTGATTAGGCATTCGATCATCAAACACTCTTTCTGGTCAATCGCAATTTCAAATTTGTTAACTCTAGTCCTTAGTATATTGTGTAACTATATTGCAAGACTGGTACACGAGGCAGAAAAATATATACAAAATGCTAAATATTAATCCATAGCTTACTGAAAATAATAGATTGCTTATTAACGTCGCTCTGAGGTTTAATTCGAGAACTGCCATCGAACGATCGCCTCTTATCTCAAACTTCGTCTAGTAACGTCACCTGCTCTAGCAACCCCATTCTCTAAAATTCCACACCACGACTACGTGAGGGCATTGAGTTCTATGAGTTTTTAGTGGAATCAGAATAAAAACTCAAGACTCTTCAGAAAATTCTTCGGCCAAGAACTCGCGACCGCGATCTCTCGGCTGTCCGCAGCCCCACTGAATGAGAAATTGGAGCATTTTATTAGAGA
Organism: Nephila pilipes; assembly: GCA_019974015.1. Classification (NCBI taxonomy): domain Eukaryota; kingdom Metazoa; phylum Arthropoda; class Arachnida; order Araneae; family Nephilidae; genus Nephila; species Nephila pilipes. The sequence goes on from BMAW01089250.1 coordinate 51,504, forward strand.
TATTGAACAGAAATTATGTGGGACAAGGTACCATTTATTATCGAACGAAGGATTATCTCCATAAATACACCATTGTAAAACAATTATGGCATATGGATGAAAAAAAATGTTTTTTTTTACAATAAACAAAACAAATTCAGTAACTGAATATTAGTTTTTAAACTACATATTTCTTTATATCAAAATCGCGAACTTACTTATGTCAATATTTTAAATCTAGCACAATGAACCAGATAACTGCGGAAAAAGAGCCGAAACAAATTTTTCAATAATTATTGAGTTTGTTTTGATTTGGTAGTCATATACTGCCAAAACAAAATTTGATATCCATCACTATGAGTTGTGGACGTCCTCTTGCGTTGAGTTTTCACCGTCAGTGTATGAGATCTGATTTCATCATTATAAACCGGCATTGAAGTATAAATCAGAACACTAGGTTACCTCTGATAAATCTTTATAAAAATGGGCGAAGGTGCTTTCATTGGACGGGGAAGTTATGAAGAACGTTTGAGGTGCTAAAGACATCATGATCACCAATACAAATTATTAAGACTTAGACAGTTGTCTTGTGAGTCATGATGCTTACTAAAATCCCACCATTTGCGATACTACGAACACCATCTACAGAATTTTGATGACTTATTGAATGATCTGCATGATATTTTTCTAGATTATTTTAAAAACAAATTTCCTAATAGTTATTTTCATTTGTTAGAATTCTTTTTTTCCACAATGATATATAATATATACCGATACAGTTTTTTTTTCTGCAAAATATATTGTAAAGTGTATATATTAAATTAAATACCAATATATTATAAAATCACGCATCACCTTAAGGGATGGTAGTTTTATAAATACAAAGTTATGTATCTGTATAAACATTTATGATGAATCTTGCAACACCTATAGTCATTGTAAATATTATATAAAGGAAATTCTGTCAATCTTTTGATTATAAAACAGCTTAGTTTTATAACCTTTATGTATTTGAAATGTGCGTTTTTTATTTGAACTGGATTCATTGACATTTGTTTCAATTTTATAGAATTATTTATTCAAAATTTGCAAATGAAAGTCTTGAAAAACTCTTTCTCCACTTATGTATTTTCCTAGAAGGATACGAATGTTGTCATCGTAATAATACGCACAAGTTGAAACCCTTTTACGGCAACTATATTTAAAAAAAAGTCGATGATTAAAAGTGATGCCAAAAAATATCCAACTATGTGAAGTCTCACTTGAACAACTCCGCTTTTCAGATCAGCCTACGGCTACAAATCTTTCAAAGAAACATTCACTTCGAGGATTTAAAGGAAATCAATGCAGGAACGCCCAAAAGTAAAAGCGAATTGAATTTCACTGAATGGGAATTCACACAACATAATTTATCTGATCTTTAAAATCTGATAGACGGGGCATTTCGATATTCTGTCCTGAAATGATTTTTTACGAAAACTGTGGTCCAGTGCCATCATTTCAATCTTCCTTTGCAGATATCTCGGTTCATCCATACCACATGTATTGACATTTCAAACAGTCACAGGCATTTCCATTCTTTCTAATTTAAAAGATGTTTCTCATCTCGAGTGACTATGCGTTCCTGATACCTGGAATTTTGAATTTTAATTCGCAGTTCCCTAAATCAAGATACTTTCGATTATTATACGAAAGAAATGCAAAGCAAAATATTTAAAATTAAATTTTGCAGCAAATTTTCACCGTGGGAGTAAATATGAAAATCAATTTAAGTTATTGGATTACGCATAAACTGCTTAATATTAAAGTCATTTACTATTTTCATTCCTTTTAAAAAGAACTATATCACTTAAACAAAATTAAAATCATTTTATTAGTCGCAAATATTTACTTTACTGTTCATGAGAATGTATGAATTCAAATATTTTTTTTTCGAATTCGATTGCTCATTTTAAACAAACATTAAATGATTCTAAAACAAACATCAACAATAAAATACGATTGATAGCACATTAAACTTTCACTAACAAAATGTAGAGTGGAAACAAATTTTGCAGACTGAATGAAAATGTATGTGACAGTAACTTGTCGATGGATTGATTAACATCGTTCTTGGAAGCAGTCAAGGGATATTGGCGACGCATCTATTTTTTTTTTAAATCCTGGTGCAATGAAACTTCTTGAGCAGTCATTAATGAACCTACTCTCCATAATTTTAAACCTCAGCACAGTGAGCAGAAACAGATTTGATGATCTTCTACTTTACATGGAAGGTTATTAGTGGAATGAGGAAGCGAACACATGAATCGACGAAAACTGTGATTCTTAGCTCGAGACCATGACCGTTCGGGTACAGAGGATTATAACTGTTGTAATACGAATTGCGACGAAATATTCTGATTGAGATTAAGACACATAATTATTCTATAGTGATCAATGGAAAGGCTTAACCAATTTATTCCAATCTTTGAATAATCAGTATCAAAATAAATTAAACATATGTTGAAGAGGATAATTTAATTCTGTTCACATAGGTACATATTATACTAAAGATATAAACGTATCTTGGGAGAATGAAACAATCGCCTTCTAATAAAAGAAAACGATTCAAGTATACTTCTAACCATGGGATCTAAGTCAAGTATATATACTTTGTACTTTATGTTGCAGAGTCAAGTTTCTCTGATCTAGAGAAATAAATGCAAACTGTTTTTAAGTATTAACAAATCATGCAATCAGAGATTATGAGAAATCCATTTTCCCAAAATATCCTGGAACATATTAGTATTCATATATATACATTTGCAACGAATATTGCATACCTGGCAAAATTTATTTAATTTTCACATAACTTCTTTCTTGCTAAGAAGGTCAACTATTTTCTAAGGAAACTCTTTACAAAACATCACAATAAGGAATTTTTCTTCATTTCACTTCCAATTATGGCTATACGGCTTTCGATAACCGAAGAGATCATTAAGAAACAATATTGTGGTAAAGAACCTTTTGAACCTAGATTCTGAGACTGGTACAAGCTTCCCCGGGGGTTATACTAATGATCTAAAATGGGTAAAGTGAAACACCTGAAAGGAAGTGAAAAACCATTTGTAATTTCCTAAAGGATCCTTTTCAAAATGATGGAAGACACTTAATAAACAAAGAAAATTAGCTGTTGGAAAGAGAAAAGTGAATTTTGAAATAAGTTGTTAGCTATTTTATACAGTAAGCATCATATATAGATATCTTTGTTAGATTTGAGAACTAATATCAGAATAATTAATTAAATCAGATTGTAAAGCTTAATTACTAGCTATATTATTACAGGAATATACTAATCGAAAAACGCCTTTATAATACTCAATTGTAACGTTTTGCGATAAAAAAATGTTAGAAAAGCAATACATTTAATAGCTTCATTACTTTTATTCAATTAAAAAAAATTACAAGCTTTTAATGTAATTATATCACTTTTATAATATTTTAGATAGTTATAAAGCTATTGATACAATTTTTTAAATTAATAATAATACATTTTAAATCACAGAACCGAACCAGGTATTTTCTTTTTATAATGATTATGAAATCCGAAAACTTTGTTAAGAGAGACTGAAATGGTGGGGATTTAAAATTTATGGTTTAAAATAACTGTGCTTAACATATTAATGTCAACACATATAAATAAATGTTATTTTGAATTCAATATACATACAACAAATTCGATATAAATATTATTTAAAAAGTATACTATTAATAAAGAGTTTTATATATTATACAAAAAAATAAATTCTGTTTTAAATTAATAACATTAAAAAAGTTTGAAAATCTTTCTGGGTACTCATTTAGGATAACATATCTGACTTCCAAAGGAAATAACAATTTCCACTTTTCCAACTGAATTTTAAAAATAATTGTTTAGATGACAGATTGAGGATTTTTTTTTCACTACAACTGTGAATGGTTTTAATGAAATTGATGTCAAAATAGTAATTATAATTTTACAGGAAAACTGTAATATTTTAGAAAAAAAAATTCAAGCATTCATATGTAACAAAATAATATAATTGAAACAATGATTACTAACATTTCCTTATAACTGTCATATATATATAACACATCGATCAATAACTCCCGAGTCTAACATTGAAAACAACATTTTTTTTGCAATTTTTTTTTTTT
>BMAW01089261.1:0-218795 GCA_019974015.1 Nephila pilipes
TATATATATATATATATATATATATATATATATATATATATATATATATATATATATATATATATATATATATATATATATATATATATATATATATATATATATATATATATATATATATATATATATATATATATATATATATATATATATATATATCAGAATCAGTTTTCATTTTTAAAGCATTTCTGAATATTTTAAATGTTTAATTTTGTTCAAAGAGATTAAATGATGCATTGAAATGTTAAATATGAATGTATTTCACTTAAGTTTAATATGTCAAAAAATGTTATAGAAATTTTTTGAAAGGTTTAGTGAAGTATATTTTTTAGTTTTGCTATTTGCATTAATAAATTCATTATTGAAATCAGGTTATGGATTAAATATTTTTAATAATTATTTCATTGATATCTTTTTCTTTTTAATATTATGAAATACCTGCAAATATTTTGTAAAAGTAGAATTTCTTCTGTAACCTTTAAAAAAATTCTTAAGCAGAATTTCAATGATTATCAGAATATCCCAATATTCTTTAGATCAGTTTTATTATTAAATATTTTTATATAACAGGGGAGGGCTGCACAGCATGTCTCTCATAGGAGAGCTGTGTGGCTCTTGTGTAAATAAAATATTTGTATGAAATATGGTTAACTGAAATTATTGGATATTGAAATTTTTTCTTCTTTTTACGAAATTACTAAGAAAATGATCTATGTCCAAAAGTAATTATGTTGAGTTGTTTCTTTTTGGATAAGAAACTTAACATTATTCAAAAGCATTAAAAAATATTGTAATTTTTTATCAAACAATTATATAAAAAAATCTTTAAAAATTAGATTTTCTTGTGGATGCTTTATGAATGTTATAATCTTAGCAGGTAGCTGCCAAAAGATTCCTCCATGACTTATTAGGACAGTTTGCACAGGTTCAGTTAAATTCAGATAAGTGTTAAAACAGTTTGATGCTAATTTTTTAATCTGGATTTTAATTTGGGGATGAAAAATAATTATAAGGAAATTTCAGGAGAAACACCTTGAAGCATCTCCCGCTGTAGTTTGTTTTTTTGGCCCCTTATAAAACATATCCGTGATGTGGTATCTGAATAAGCTCCATTTGGGGAAAAAATGAAATAGTCCAAGTTTTGGGGGTAGAATGGAAATCTTGTATGCCCTACAGTAATGATTACTATGACTGCTGTTTAAAGCAGTCATAGTAATCATAATGATAAAAAAAACTTCAAGGGGAAAAAAAATGTTGCATATAAAAGGAAATTTTATCTAGTTAAACTTTCAATTTCCATTTAGCAACACTGAATAAACAGCTCTTTTATTTGTTCCATTTTGAAATGTGATTTTCAAAAGCAATATAGTTAGCCATCCTTGTTATATAAAGTGATATAGTTATTTGACTCTGTTTTTAATTTAATTACATGAATCAAGAGTGAAGATGCATATAGAATGCAAAAATCACTTCTTTACGCAAACAATATTTTTTTGCGGTCGGCCTTTCATCCTACTTGTTTTCCCCCCCATTCCTTATCTCTCTGATAAAAAAAAACCCATATGGAACTCTTTAGACATAAAAAAGTGCCATCTAGTGGCATGTACAAAGATGATAAGGCACTTTTAACAGTATTTCAATTAACGTTTTGTTTCTTGTAATATTTTTGTGCTTGGTAATTAATTTTATTAAGATGTCACCTCTCTCTCTATATATATATTCTAATAGGAAGATGATTTGCCTATAGAATATATATATACAATGAAATATATTTAATATTTCATTGGCTTCATTTTTTCATTTATTGTTAATTTATAAAAAAAAAAATAATTTTTATACTACAGTTAATTTTAAGAGACAAATCTATTTAGGTTCAAGATTTTTCTTGTGGAAAACCTTGTAAGTAAAATATTGAAAGTATTTCTAGATTTATTTTTTCCAAAATGTATTGCTTTTATCACATTGTGAAATTAAATATGGAAAAAGCTGTCATTATGATGTTCATTAAAGTATATTATATATTTTTTTATTCTTGTCTTTTTTCATAATTTTTTTCCAGTTTTATCTGCATAATACTTTTCATTTTTTTACTCTAAGTTTTGCACTTTGAGAGCTGTTCTAGTAATTGTTACTTTGTATGTTCCAGGTTTTGTTGAAAAATGTTTTGCATTAACTTTTTGATTTTGCAGAATTTCTTTAGACATCAACAGCTCCTTCTAGGGGTATTTTTTTTCCTTTCCGAAGAGGTTGAGGAAGCCTTGGACATTGTACAACATTTTTACTGTTGTACATAAATAAATGTTATTGTAAGATGATATACATAATTTTTACCATGTGGGAGGGTGTGTTGTGTGTGTGCTTTTTTTAAAACATTTTATGACTGCTTTAGAAGTACATTGTGTATAAAGATTGAATTTTTTAAAGTTTAACTTGTTAACAATTGAATTTTTTTCTTTACATTGAGTTAAATAATTTCCAATTTAATTCCTGTACAGAGTTTTAAAACAATGTTTACTATAATTTTTTCATATGTTAAGTTTTTAAAATCCAAATTTCTTTGTAAGTGCTTTCAATCCTTGCAATTGCAATATTGCAGCCATTAAAAATTTTAGCATTTTATTGAAAAAAAGAAAACTGTCCATAAATAATGGTTACCACTTTGACTGGACCTGGTCTGAAAGTATTAAGGAAATAATCAGTATCAATTTATATTAATGAATGATATTAATTTCTATTTTATTCAAAAATTCTTTCTTCAGGAAAAAGGGGGGCTATGTGTGAGAAAATGTTTCTATGGAGCTCTTCCGGATAATTATTAAATTGTTTCACAAAAGTATTGCTGATAATGTGCATATGTTTGTGGAACTTTGAGTAAAAATTTGATCTCCCCAACAAAAACTTTTACTTGCTTGCGATATATATGTAGTAAATGTAAATATTTTAATCTATACTAATATTGTAGGTATATAATAATAGTTTGTTTTATTGTTATGTCTTTGTATTTGATTTTAAGTTGATTTTTCTCCAATTAATAACATTTTATTCTACAAATTTTTTTTACCAATAATTATTTTTCTGATATGTTTAGATATATAGTTTTTCATACAATATGACTGCATTTGCTTCTATATTTTGGGAATTTTGAATTTAGGTCATTATACATCAATCTTCTTTTCTATCATTATTTGTATACATACATACATATATATATATACATATACACATATACAAGGTGTGGTGTTAAATAACTAGACTGATGCTTTAAAACATTTTTTGATGTCATACATATTTACATATGACATTCAATATATACCCCTCTATCCCTACAATGCTTCGCCTGAATCTTCCATTGTTTGAAACAGTGCTGAAAGTCTTCTGTCAGCTCCTTCAGGATGCGTGCCATTTCTCTTTTACTGCCATGGGTGACACACTCCCGGAATATCTTAGCAATCCTTCTCTATTTTCGACCCTCCTTCTTGTCAACCAATTTTTGTCTTTTTTTCAATTTTTTCTCGTCTAGACCACAGTTAAATTTTGTTTGGTGCAGCATAGCCACATCTGGTTCTTGTGTCAACTTTTACATTCACTCACACATTCTCTTTTACAGCTTCAATGGGCTCAAATCTTGTTCCTTTTAATGCAGATTTAACTTTAGGAAACAGATAGAAGGTACATGCACAAGATCCGGTGAATAAGGCAGACTGTTTAAGGAACTTCATAGCTACTAAAAATCATGTTTTTCCCCCATTAGTTTTAACGAACTATGTTTCTTGAATTTATGAGCTTTTAAATTAAAATATCTTCAAGTCATTTCTTTCAAAGGAAAAAAAAATTATACAAGGATGAAATTATACATATAGATGTTGGTTAGTATTTCAACTGTACTTTGTAAATTATCGAATATGATATGTATATTTTAGATACATATATTTTGTTCTGTACACTGACCACTTCATTTCAAAAGTTATTTAGTAAGGCATAACTTTGAGAATTATGTGTTTAAAACACACCATATATACTTGACATTAAATTAATGTAAAAAAATACTTTCTAAAATTCTGTGATTTATTACTTAACCTTTTGAGGGCAGGCAGTCGATTTTGCGACCAAAAGGATCAAATTCTTAAATGTAAGGGAATCAAGGACAGAGTTTTTTCACCTCTTAACAGCTATTGAACCTCTCTATGTGATAGTGCTATTAGATGATGAGACTGATGCTGTAAAACATTTTATCTTGATTTCATACATATTTACTTATTATCACCTTCAATATACTCACCTCCTCTATCCCTGCAATGTTCCATGCGAATCTTCCATTGTTTTAAACAGTACTGGAAGTGTTCTATCTGTATGCATACCACTTTCTCGTTCACAGCTTCAACAGACTCCAATATTGTTCCTTTTATTGCAGACCTCACCTTAGGAAATAGATATGTCGTATGGCACAAGATCCGATGAATAAGGTGAATGATCAAACACTGGGTTACTGTACTTGGCTAGAAACCTCTTGACAGGCAACATGGAATGACTTGTCCTTCCTAAATTTGGGTAAATTTTTTGTTATTCCTTCAAGGAGTTCAGGTAAACAGGGAAGGTAGTAATGTTGATTAATAGTTTGACCTTCATGAACCCAGGAAGGTACATGATCCGATGAATATAAAAAAGAACAATCATTGCTGCTTTGAATTTTGATTTTCTTATTTGAGCTTTTTCGGCTCTCGGGGAAGATGGGCTCTTCCATTGCATGGATTCTGTCTGTGGTAGCTTAGTGGTAATGGTAGTGGGCTCACGGCTAGTAGTTTTCGTCGAGTCTGGGGTTTGAGCCTTGAAGCGACTGAAGACCTGTAGTTTAGCTGAGGTTGATGCATGTTAAATCTATTGTGGCTCAATCTATTGTGGTTAAATCTGTTGTGGAACCATGCCCTCCCCTTGGCATGGTTCCCATGGAGTTTACTGTCTTTGGTAAACACAGGTGACACACTTATGTTATCTTAGTGATCCTTCTCTATTTTCGACTCTCCTCTTTGTCTACCAATTTTTGTCCTTTTTTTTTTTTCAATTTTTTCTAGACCACAGTTAAATCTTGTTGGGTGCAGAATAGCCACATCTGGCTCTTGTGCCAATAATCTTTACATTCACTCACACTGACTCATACGGAACAGCTGTCGTTCGGTGGTGTTTGGCTCATGTTTACTTCTTCCATAGCAGCCTCATTCTCATTATTTAATATCCACACCTTGTATTTATTCCATTAAAATCTGTGTAGACCTATGAACTCCCATCAGGTGATACCCATCTCCATTTTTGTAGTCTTTGGGCCTGTGGCATATTAACATCCATGCAGAGTGGCTAGCCTGACATTGAACTCCCAGTTTACTTCCCAAGTAAACTTGGTACTTATTTATCATCCCCAGAAGAATGAAAAGCTGATTTGACCCATGACCAGCTACCTGAGTCGAAGTAATCGGGAATCGAGTCTGGGTCGACATTGCTTATAGCTGGGGACACTAACCAATACACCACGGTAGTCATGTGTATGTATTATGCGTACACATGGGGTAATTTCTTTGTTATAGATAGCAAAATGCTTTGATTCTATAAATTAAGTAATTAATTTTCTCTTGTTAAAAATTAATCATGTTTTCCATATTGACGAGCTCAGGTGTTGTCCTCGTCATTTGACCGTGGTTCAAAATTACTAGGTCCGTCGCCAATAGCCCTCTTTCTGCTTCTAGTGCTACGTTAATAAAAAAACTAAACTGATCTCCACATCCCTATAATGTCAACATCTAAGCATAGTGTCCCAAATGCACTGGCTTTTCTACATGATGGGTCTTAAGTGGTATCGGGACTCAAAAACTTATGTTTCTCTTCAAAATATCTGGTATTTTCTTCAATGTTTCATCAATTGTGTAATACCACAAAAATGCTTTTCATGTTTCATAACACACAAGAAGAAAAATACAAGGTGTTTATGTCCGTCCCTAATTTTTGCATAAATAGGGAATCAAGAATATTAATAAGCTTTTATTTTGTACTATCATGTCTTCAGCTTAGTGAAAGCCTATGATAGCCAACAGAACAGGATATGCCAGTAATATCAATATAGGAACAATTTCGTAAATAAGAGCATTTTCATCGCTGTAAATTTAAATGTCTGGCCTTTTAATAAGCAATATTTGAAAATGTTGTGTAAATGCATATTGTATTTGGTAGCAGTGGCTGTTATTATAATTAATAAATTCTTTTGCAGCTGTGTTTGTGATGATTACAGCATACTATATTTAATCCATGTTCAAAGGATTAAAGAAATAATAGAAAAGTTGCTTGTATATATACAGTTGGAAGCACACACTTCTTTTAAATTAGTGATTAATGATTTCAAAAATTGATAAATAAAATAAATGCTTTTGAAAAATTATGCCTTGATTTTCATGGGCTCAAGTTTATAAAAACTTTTGTTAATAAAAATAAAGGTTTAATTATTATTATTATTATTATTTTTTGTAACTTTAAATACTTTTTGGTCATATCAAACTTTGACTGTTTTGTTTTGAACAAATGCTATTGCGGTTTGAAAGAAAATGTTAAGTTCACTTCAGACCAAGAATTTTGTATAGTATATTTACTGTAAGGAATTTTGTTACCTTGCTATATGAGTTTCATCAATTGTGAGTCAAGTTCCGACTTGTATAACACCTGTAATTATAGCTTTTAATTTAGGAGTTCGAAGTGAAACCAAAGTTATAATTCTAAACAGATGTTTCCTTCATTTTTTTTTAATTGATTAAAATTATGATATATACTATTGAAGTGAATTGATTCTTTTTTCAAAATATATTTAAAATATTCTGATGGAATGGACATTTTTCAGCAGAGTTCTTTCAAATTTTAAAATATAAATATTTGAAGTGAGATTGTGTGTATCACAATATAAAGATGATTACTTCAAATAATTAACTATTTTTTGTATTGCAGTTTTAATAGCAGTATGTAAATATGTTTATTAATTAGGGACAAGAGAGAAATTTTAACCTTAAAAGATGCTTTTCTCATGTTGTATTTTAATAAATTAGAACTCCTGTATTTGCATTCAGATTTAAAGTACTATTCATATAATTTATTTAATATTATAATCATTCTCAACATTAAGACTTTTAAAAAACTGAGCCCTCTTTTGTTTTGCAATTTTAGAACCATTGGATTTATGAATGAGTTTTTAAACATATTTTTCTTGTTATAGTTTAAGACGAGGACCAGGTCCTAATATTCAAGATAATAATGGCTATACTCCTTTGCATCATGCTTGTTTGAATGGTCACAAGTAAGTTTTGTATGATACTGTATCTATTGGAATATGTGCAGATAATTTACTATTTGATTTTTTTTTTTTTTTTTTTTTTTTTGTAAATGCAATCTGACTGCAGTGTATTTATAATGCTAAATTTCAAATGTTGTTCAGGATTAGTTCAGTTATATATATTCTTAAATATTTGTATTTTCATTTCTATGAATGGTATGATTGCTAATTTAGTGACTGTATTTAGTGAAGTTGCATTTTTTGTGTCAAATATTTATTGAATTTCTTTTTAACTCCATGGATGCATTAACTGTAATTAGTTCTTAAAGATAAATCTCTGAATAAATTCATTGAATAATGAACCCAAACCCCATTTTCCTTTTAATTGTCATGTTGACCTGGTAGAAGTGAAACATCAGGTGCCCCTTGGTGTCTGGCAATTTTTATTGCAATAATGATTTCACTCTGGTGAATTAAATTTAGTAATCCTGATAGCTTATCTTTTGGGAAATTTCTACATGGATCACATATTTCCTTTCTTAATTGCTGTTTGTTAAAAACCGCAGGTAGTTTTTGAAAAACAGCAAGCAATTTTTTAAAAATAATTTAAGTAGTTCTTTTTGCTTAACAATTTTTTTAAAAAAAATCATTTGTGATAGGTGCCACCTTATAGTGTTTCTTTAATTGTTCTATTAAGTATGCTTGAAAAGTAAAAAAAAAAAAATTACGTTTTATTTATTTACTTATTTAATTTAGAGCGAAAGGGTAAAATGCATGTTTTACAGTGGTGCATGATTAGATTTCATTTTAAAAAAGTTGAATGTTTGGTTTGCAGTGAATGGAAGAAATTTTCCGGTTAAAGTCCAGTATCGGGTGCTCCTTGACGATTGCGGCGAAATTTTTGCGACTCCGAAGAAAGTTCGCCAAACTAGCGCCACGTAAACAATGACGTCATGAAGGCGTTGCAAATGAGAAGCTAATCAAAATGTTGCGGATTCGATCGGAGGAAGCAATTGTAAACGTTAACGATATGTAAAAAAGATAAAAATACTTACTAATGTCTCAAATAATTGTTTTGTATTCATAATAATTTATGAATAGGAATTTTTCATAATTCCTATATATATGTATATAAAATTATTAATAAATTTGTAATTCATTTTTATGAATAATTAGTTATAAGAACTATTTATAAATAAGTGTTTGTTAACAATTCTTATTTATAAAGAATTGTTTATTAACAATTCTTATTTACAAACAAGAATTGTTTATAAATAATTATTTATAAATAATTGTTATAAATAAATAAGTAAAATTAAGCATTAACATTACTTCTTGTAATAATGCATAAGTAACACATTACTTTCTTGCATAAAGAGGGAGGCTATGAAAAAATAATTAGTCAAAAATGAACCCATGTATGGTTCCTCGGATGGTGGATAAACTTTCGCTATAGAATCCATGAAGATGTTAAATAGCTCATACAGATTGATGGACTTATGCATTTTATGCCACATGAACTCTGCAAGTTATGAATCAAATTGATCTGCACACCTATGGTGCCCACATTACAATTTTTTTTTGGAACTCCTGAAACCTTCGTATCAAATTCATGTGAGCCCTAGTTTCTGGATTTTTGAAACACAAGTTGTGATTCACTGCAAGATGGGTGAAATCCTTCATTCTGTAAACATTCATATGATTTCTAACAGTCCAAAATTACAGTCATTTTTGGTTCAGTATTTCCTTTGATGGATTGAAACAGTGTTTCCTTGAATCAGTTGGCAACAACATGAAAAAAATATTTATCTGAACCCTTTTGTACACCTCTAAATACCCATGTTCCATACATTCCTTTGCCATGATTATGCTTTTGCTTCCCAAACATGCTTTCATCTATTTCCACAATTTCACCAGCATCCCTAAGCATACTACTTTCGAAGACACACATATCCAGTCACATTACTCGGCAAAAACTCGTCCATTCCGTGTCTCTTCCTGTTGATACTCCTACCTCAAAAGCAATGAAAATACGGTTGATTTTTTGTACCCACATATTCGTCTTCAACAAAATCGCAAGAATTCTCAACATACTCTTTTCAAACCAAATGTTCTTTCTCAGAGATCTTCTATGATGACCATTCACATCTCTTCAGCTTTCCTAAATATATTTGTATTCCCCCCCTTTTTTTTTTAAAAAAAACCATGCATCTCTTTCTTGCAGACCAAAAATTCCACCTTTTTTGCAATTAAATTTTTTCCATGCACCACTGTAAAACATTCATTTTTTCCTTTCTTTCCAAGTAAAAAAAAATCTAAATTGTACTTTTCCGACATTTTTAAATCTATAACAACAATCCACCAAAGAAACAAACAGCAGTTCTTGATCTCGCTAAAAATGACGACGACGAAGAAGTATATGTTATTCTATTTTTTGAAAATCGTGTGCCGTTTTTAACAAATGACAATAAAAAATGAAGAACATGTAACATATGCAAATTTCTTTTTAAATTATATGCATCAGGGTTACCATAACCTAAATCACCATGTTTAAATCATTATTGCACTCAAAAATTGCCAAGGGACACCCGATACCCGATTTGAATCAATTATCTCACTTGTGGAGCTATTCTAATGAAAGTAAGTCTTATGTATGCACACACACACATATATAAAAATGTGTGTGTATATATATATATATGTGTGTGTGTGTATTTTTCTTTGTATATATATATATGTGTATGTGTTTTTCTTTGTATATATATATGTGTGTGTGTGTGTATGTATGTTTTTCTTTGTGTATATATGTATCCATGTATATATACAGGGGGTGGACAAAAACATGGAAACACCTTGTAAAATGCATGTTTGAAAAGAAAGATTGATTTTAATGAAATATGTAGGTGGCGCTGGCGTTTTTGACTACTAACGCCACCTATACAACTTCGTAAATGTGCTAAACAGTTCAGTTGTTGTCGGAGTACTGTTATGTGAGGTTGTCATTGCATTATGTCAGAGTTAACAGACTTCGAACGTGGGCAAATTGTTGGAGCACGTATGGTAGGTGCTTCCGTAAGCAAGGTAGCCGAGGTGTTTAGTGTTTCAAGAGGTACTGTATCGAAGATTTATTCCGCATATTTGAAAAGCGGAAAAACATCATCTGCTAAATCACAGCGCGGACGAAAGTGTGTGCTGAGTGATCGTGACAGACGATCATTAAGGGCAATTGTGACGAAAAATAAGAAGACCACAGCTGCAAAAGTTACTGCTGAATGAATGTTGTGTTACAGAACCCTGTGAGTACCAAAACAATTAGAAGGGAGCTTCATAAACAGAGAATTTCTGGCCGTGCTGCAATTGAGAAGCCACTCATCAGTGATGCTAATGCCCGTAACAGGAAAAGGTGGTGTTTAAGTCATAAAGCCTGGACTATAGGGCAGTGGAAGCGTGTAATATGGTCTGACGAGTCTTCTTTCACATTGTTTCCCACTTCTGGCCGAGTTAACGTCTGGAGAACGCCATCTCAAGCCTATAATACAGACTGCTTGTTGCCAAGAGTGAAACATGGCGGGGGTTCTGTTATGGTTTGGGCAGCCATATCGTAGTTCTCTGCTGGCCCCATGATAACTGTGTCAGGGCACATGACTGCCAAGACTTATGTGAACATTTTGGCAGATCAAGTTCATCCCATGGTACAAACTTTGTTCCCCGATGGTGATGGTGTCTTCCAAGACGACAAAGCCCCTGTTCACACAGCTCACATTGTCCAGGACTGGTTTTCTGAGCACGAGGAGGATTTGTCCCATCTCCCCTGGCCACCACAGTCACCAGACCTGAATATTATCGAACCTTTGTGGTCTACATTGGAACGGAGAGTGCGTTCTCGTTATCCACCGCCAACATCGTTATCTGAACTTGCCACCGTTTTGCAGGAAGAATGGTATAATATTCCCTTGGCACACATACAGGAACTGTATTTATCCATTCCGAGAAGACTGCAAGCTGTTTTGGATGCCAACGGGTTTCCTACACCATATTAAGCAAAGAAACATGTTTTTTAAAAGGTGTTTCCATATTTTTGTCCAACCCCTGTATATAAGATTTCACTTAAAAATAATTCAATGTCCTAATTTTTCTCCTTCTTTAACTTGCAGTAAAAAGTTTATTCTTATTTTCTGATATTATTCCAAATTATTCTGTTTACTCTTCTATGAAATTTAGTGCTTTATATATATATAAATCTTATTGCATAATATTACTATGTGTTGTAGTAGCTTACCCAGAAATTAATTTGGGGGAAGGGGGTACTTGTTTTAATTGTCTTGAAAGAAGCAATTCAGTTTAAAATTACTAGTTGGAAAAAAAAAAAAAAAACTAAAGAATATGTGATATAAATCTTACTTCACCTATTTCAAACTGCTCAAAGATTGATGTAATTTTATTCAAATTATTAAAAAATTTTACCTTACAGTAAGGTTCAGGCAAAGAATAATAATAATAATAAAAAAAAATTAAGAAAAATATTTAATCAAATTTAAAATTATAAAATAATAAACTTAGCAATATAATCATAAGAAAATAGATCTGTTCAGAATTCTTGACTACTGTTCATTTACAAAATACAAGACTACCGCTCATGGACAACTCAACTCGGGAAAGGGAACTCCCTACATGTCCGAAGATCTGTTTTATGCACTAATAGATAACTACTTTGATGAAAATAATGTCTTCTGTAAATCTTTCCCAAGAAACAGTTGGGGGGGGGGAAGGGAAGGGAAGGGAACATAATGTATAGGGATACGCTTCTCTCTATGTATGAGCACTGATCTAGAGGCACATTTTCAAAGACAGTAAAGACTATTCTATTGTGGTCTCGGGAAATGTTAACATGAATAGAAGAAAAAAAAAAAGATTCACATATATATATTTACAATTTAGAACATCTGTAATAGTATAATCAAAGAATTATCCTGAAATATTTCAATTTCTAGAAAAATTTTGTGAGGTGCATATGTCCCTTCACACAACCTTCTGGATGTGCCACTGATATATTGTATAAATTTCTTTATTTCATATTTTTAATGTAAACTTTAATTTTCATTTCATTTATATTATATAATATATGAATTAAAATAATAAAATATGTGTTATAATAATTTATTTTTATATTTATATATTAAAATTATAAATATACATTCTAATATATAATTATAAATAATTGTAATTTTTTTATGATTAAACATAATTATAATGTATAATTTTAAGTCATTACAATTGTAAGTAATTTAAATTCTAAATAATTATAATTAATAAGAATTAAAATTCACTTTTTCTATTAATAGTTATTATATGTAATTACAATTATTTGTGATTAAGTATTGTTATTTTTATCCCATAAATTTTACTATAATCTGAACATTCTCATTGAATTATATTTAAATATGCTACTTTTTTTTTTTTTATTAGAATATGTTTTGTTTAGATTTGCTGTTTATTTTTGTCATCATTTCTTGTGTATCACTACTTTGGTGACCTATTCTTGAATTTCCCATGCTTTTTGCCAAATCGCCAAAGGACACCCATTACTTAACTTGAACCCGTAGACTACATAAAAATAAACAAATGAGAATTAAAACAATTATTTTCGAATTTTGAAAGAAATTTGGTACTGTTGCATATGTTCATGCATTGTTTTCAATTGATAAGTGTATCATAAAAATGTCAAAATTTTGTTTATATGCCGGCCTTCATGTTTTAATATTTTGTTAATTTTTGAAACTTTCAGCATTTTTTTTTTTTAAATCTTTCTATCACTCAGAATAAACTGTTTTAAGTTTATGAAAAAAACTTGTTTCTTGGTGTTATTGTTGATTCTAATTAAAATAGTTTATTCCTTTTAAAAAAATGTGTGTACTATCTAACTTGATTACTTTTTGAATTTCAAAAAAATTCAATTATTTTATTTGGAATTCTCAGTTAAGCTGATTTATGCTGTCTTGTCTTTTTATTGGAAAATCATCCAAGATCTTTTTATTTTATTTTTTTCTTGAGTTATTCATCTGTAATTGTTGAGATTGCATTTGATGTTAAAACAAAACAAATAAAAAACTGTCTCTTGTCTTTAAAAAAATTATGAAAACTGATATAGAAAGAGGGAAAATAAATCCCTTCTTATTAGGGTTTTTAACAGCTTTACTGCAATGAATCCAATGTTTTAGGAAACTTTTTACCTGCATTGTTTAAGAAAAACATGTCATTCTTAACTGGAATAGTTTTTAAGCCATTGCAGTATTGTTATAATGATTTAAAAATATTAAGAAAATTTTAACCTTTTTTTCCCTTATGTTTTTTTAGATATTTTTATTATTGATGTCATTTCTAGTATCATTGCTTAGCCCAAAGAAGATATCTTGAGGATCTGATAGCTTTATCAATATCTCCCCCTCCACACAAATTAAACAGAATGTTAGAAAGAAAAAATATATCTTCATCTTTTTTCCATTTATTTTGATTTGTAATTTATTTTCTGCAAGAAATTTACTAATTGCATTATGTAATAAATTATGGAAAATTAATTTTTCTTTGTATAGTGTTTAAAAAATTTATGTACAAGTAAAAGTTCTTTCATTATTTAAAATATGGAAAATTATTATTTGTTTCTCAAACAGAAATAAATATTAAATTATTTTCTGTGAGATCTATCTCTCAATATTTTTACGGAGGGATGGATGTTCAATAACAAAGCTTCATAAAATTTTCTTTAAAGACTTTTTTTACCTTCCTAAATTACTTTATTATGTCTTGGTTGAAATTATTTGTAATTAAATATGCCTTTATAGCTTCTCCTCAATGATAAACTTTTTCTCTCTCACTGAGAAACTTTATAAATAAGTAGTTATAGCTTCACACTTTTGGAAGAGAGAATTAGTAAAAGATCATTTGCTTTTCATTACATTTATTAATTTGAAATTTCATTTCAAGAAAAATACAATATATATATATATATATATATATATATATTTCAAGAAAATACAGAAAGTGTTCTTATTTATCTGTTTAAAACTAGTGTTACATACTTTTTTATTAAGTTATAATGTTGAAATACAACAATCTGATATGAAATTAATTTGTATAATCTAATCTGTATTTACCTTGGATTCAAACATGTTTCAATAAATTACACAGAGAAATGTAAATTAATTAATTCTTGATTAAGTAACTTAACCTGGTTTAGTATTTTTACAGAAAATTTATCATTATTATTGATGTATTCTATCATCTCCACATTTCATTTGTTGCTGTTTCTGCTACTTAATATTTTGAAATTAATATTTGTGCAACAGTTGATAGTGAAAGTTATTTAGACCATTTTTAGATTCAATGATTAGTTTAAACTTTTTGCTCATTTGACAAAACTTGTGTATTTGTAAATTGATTGGTTGGTTGATTTATGGGCTATAGAGCAATAAAATGCTATAATACGAACTCTGGGAAATTATTGAAGTGTCAAAGTATAATCTAAAATTGGAGAAGGATTTTTCCAACTTGTTGCCTACAGTACCTAGACTTCTTTGCATTCTTTTACTCCTTGGTGGTTACCAAGGAGTAAAAGACTCCAAAGGAAGTACTTGTACTTGGCTGTAGTACTTGAGTCCTAGGCATCTTTGCAGCCTTTTGCGTTGCAGTGGGACCCTTTTGTACCTGTTAGGAATGTGATTTTTATGCATTTAAATAGGTTCTATGATATTTCTAACAGTGGTTCATAAACTTCTCAACCAGTAGATTTCTCATGACCTCTTAATAATTTCCTATCGAATAAAAATGTTGGTTGGTTGACTTTATTGAATTTTTTTCATTTTATAGATTCATTTATCTATCTTCAGATCAAGCAAAATTTAGATTTGTTTACAATAGTTCTTTTCTTTTGAAGCTTCAAGTGGATTGATACTCTTTTGCTTTTATTTTTTAGGAAGAAATATTTTAGTATTTTTTCATATATTGCATCTGAAGAAAAGCTTTTATTTATTAGAAATCCTTATATCTTCCAAATTGTCCTTCTGTTGGTAATTGTTTCTTTTTCTACCAAATTTTGTTTATTTATTTATGACATTTATACATTAAATAGTGCTTGTGTAGAAAGGTTAATAGTTTATTAAAATATTACCATTATTTCTCCCCCCTCAGGGACTTACCATCTTTAGGTAAGTAGAGCATCCTGACCCTGAGATATTTTAGTTATCTTTTGCTTTCCAATGGGTCTATGGTAAACATGGGTGACATGCCCCTAAGATACCTTAGCAATCTTTATTTCCAATCCTCCTTCTTGTTAACCAAATTCCATTTCCCCCTCTTGTAACATAAATCTCAACTTTTACTCACTTATATTTATTATTTCTTCAAAAAATATTAAAATCAATTTGTTAGAGTGCCTGTGTCAAAAATTGCTTTTCATGTAGTTCCTGATAGTGTATTAGTCATAAAAAAATGGACATTGTTAATAACTTTCGCGATTTTTATCACACCTAGATAATATTAGTATCATTGTTGATGTTCACAGAAAACTAATTTAAAAAGTTAATGCATTAATTCAGCTAGTAAAATTTTTAAAAAATTATCTACGGATTTTTTTCCTGTATTAGGTAAGGAATGATGTAAATAGCTTATGTTCCTCTGAATTTCATTCAAATCCGTTCAAGAGATGTTTATTAAAAAAAAAAAAAAAAAAAAAAACTTTTGGATGATTCTGAATTTAAAGTCAGTGGAACTAGGAGGAAAGGAGCTACACAATCTTGAAATTAAACTAAAATTTATGCTGTTAGAACTGCTTTCTTAGTAACATTTTCTTGAATTCAAGAAAATGTTCACAGACTGCACATTAGTTTTAGATATTAAAAGGTGTAAAAAATGTGTCTACTCTTGCTATATTTGAGAGAGGAATTTTAAGAAGCATATTTGTGGAAAAAATTAAATGTGATATTTATTGGAGAGGAACCAACTCGGAAATTTACAAACTATTTAAAGAGCCGAATATTATTAAATCTATAGCAATATACAGAGGGTTAAATGGGCAGGACACTTAACAAGATTGGATGACAATCGAGCTGCTAAAAAGCTATTAGCTAAACAATTTGGTACCCAACAAATATGGAGACCATAACTTAGGTGGGATGACTGCCTGGAAAAAGACTTGAAAACTATTAAGGTGACATATTGGAAAACCTAAGCTAGGAACAGGATGGCATGAAATGGAATTCTGAGGAAGGCCAGGGCTTAAACCGGGGCTGTCGCTCCAATGACGAAGAAGGAAATATGTGCATGGTAAATATAATTTATCTCAATGTACGCAGTTATTCCATCTTCTATTTCCTCAATAAACAGCATTTTGTTCATCTCAATTTTTTTCAGATCCACATAAAATTAGGTATTACGAAGTCTGTATGGATTTTTGAGGATATACCATAGATTACATTTTCAACAATTTTTTGTTTTTACCAAAATTAAAGTATCCACCTTTTATAAGGATTGGATCGCTGGACATAAAAATCACCCTTAAAATTCTCCTTTGGCTCACAGTTTTGAGTATTTTTTCTTTTTACATTTTACAGTTATTCCTCTCGGGAATTATAATTATGACACGGGAAATATAATATAATATAAAATAAAATAAATAAAGTAGGTACTGCCGATAAAGTTGCTATTAATTCGGCGCCGTTGCAAGCTTGGGGAAAAGTTTTCTTGTGTTTTGCCCGTTCTTTGGCAAAGACTAACAAACCATACCTCCGTTTGCTATTCTTGCTTGTTACCGTCCTTAAGGAAAGGAATAGATATTAAGTACAGGTAATCCTCCTATCACACGGTAGATAGGTTCCTAGAAAATGCCGTGTTGTGTGAAACCGTATTATATGAGACTCAGAATTGGCACAAAAGGGGTTACGTACTAAAAACAAACATTTTATTCTTAATTCCATATAAGCCATTTAATTTATTAAAAATATAAATGTATGTATGACACAAAACGAAAATAAGCAAAAAAACTATTTTCATTTAATGTGTTTTTATTTTTAATACATTGTAATAATTAATGCTTTATATTAAATATAATCATGTAAAAGATTTAGATGTTATGAGATTGAAAAATGATGCTTGCTGTTAGTATTAAACTCATCTAATGATAATGAAGTTTGCCAGTTTAAATTTTGAATTAATGAAGCGTGGTGGCAATTTACAGATTTGCATGAAGCAATTTGTTCTGTCAAAATATTGATTGAATATTGATTCAGAGGAAGTTCAGCTATAATAAGACGAAAAAAAAAAAAATATTTGGGAAGGAAACATGGTGTCATTGAATAGGCAAGAAGTAATTACAGACAACCCTCCTACAACGCAGTCCTAGGAAATGGCGTATTGTGTGAAACTGTGTTATTTGAGACATAGAATTGGCACAAAAATTGGGGTTATGTGTTCTGAAAACTTATTAAGTACAAAAATTTTATTTATAATTCCGTATAAACAATTTAATTTTTTTTAATTAAAAAATATAAGTATAATGATGTATAACACAAAACGAAAATAAACAAAAACTATTCTCATTTAATTGTTATCTTAATTTTATAAAGTTCTTCCTCATCACTACTCAGTACAATCAAACGAGAATGTTTTTTCGATTGAACGACATTACCTCCTTTTTCAGAATCGTTTTATTCAGTTTGTTTTTTTGCACTTTCTATTTTTCAAAAATCTGTTATTTGGTTTTGTCTGCTGGTTCTTACAAGGTTATTGTAGATTTCATAGTATAGAGATAAGCAACTTTGTAGCTTCCTTTTGAATTTTCGTCTTCTTTTAGCGGAAGGGTCTTCATTTAAAGAAAATAATTCAAGATTTTTAGCTGAGCTTAGGCCTTCTTGTGATTTTTTTTTTTAGTATTAATTTATTAACTTCGCTAGCTTCATAGGTGCTATCGTCCTCAGAAATTATTTATTTTACAATTTCTATCAAATCCACCTCATCAACTTCTATTATTAAATCTTGAATGTTCTCTATAGCCATATTCGCGAAAACTTCGCCTCCGATCGATTTAGCAACTTCTAATATGCCACCAATTGAATTACTGAAGATTTAAGGACGCTTCTATTTCAACTGAAAAGGGCTGTATCTCCTTTCGATATGCATTTAACGTTGATGATTTTAGTTCTCTCATCGACAAAGATATGAAGTCGTTGCAGTGCTTGATTGAAAATTGCTTCTTATAAGCTTCCATTAAATTAATTTATTTCGAATCTGTTACGTCTAAAATCCATTGTAATACTCTTCTTAAGTGATAAGTTTTAAAGGTATAACTAGTATTTGGATCTAATGGTTTAAACAACGAAGTAGTTTTAGTTGGTAGGAACACTCTTTCAATGTTGGGATCACTCAAATCTTGTGGGACACATGGATCATTATCTAATAGCTCAACAGTAATAGCGCCTTCCGCCTGTCCGAATGGTTTTCCGCCTGTGGGCCCTTGACTGCGATCGCATTTTACAACAGATCGATACGATATGACGAAATCGCATCGCATGTCATGATAACTGTAACTGTGTTTTTCATGTTAACTGTAGATTCAGACTGTTCTATCATTGCTTGTGTTGTTGCTGTGTCGAGATGACGTTGATTGACTTCTGGTTAACAATAAATCTATATTCTAAGTGAACTGTTTGGATTATGATTCTATATGTTCTGAAGAACATATTAAAAGTCCAAAACACAAACACGATGTCAGTAGTTTAAGCGATTCAATCGGATTGAAAAGATATCTACGTTCATCATGGAAGCATTCAGCAATTTTCCCTTGGAAACGTGAAAGTGGAGGAAATGGAGACAAGAGCTCGAGAATCATCTGCTCTCCACGGAGAAAGATGAACGAGCAGATAAAATCAAAATTGCTATCCTGTTGAATTTGTTAGGCAGTGAAGGACTAGAAATTTTCAATACTTTCAAGTTCGAATCTCCTTAATCCAAAGCGAACTATTCAGAAGTTTTTCAAAAGTTTAAAGACTATTGCTCACCTCGACAGAATGTTGTTTATGAGCGATATAAATTTTTTTCATGTGTACAATTGGAGGGCCAAACAATTGAGTCCTATGTTACACATCTTAAGGCTCTAGCATCTTCGTGCGAGTTTGCGGAGCAAGAAAATTGATTGATTCGAGATCACATCGTCCTGGGAATTAAAGATAGTGGATTACAAGAACGACTGCTACGAGAAAATAATTTAGGCTTAGAATAGGCGATTGAAATCGTCAGGGCAGCTGAAGCGAGCCGGGAACAAATCCGCAACATGAAGTACGAAACAGCGACAGTAAATTTTGTGAAGAAAAAGGAAAACCCTAATCAACCGAAGAAGTCATCTCAGAATGAATGTAAAAAGTGTGGAAGGAAACACAAGCCTCACAAGTGTCCAGCATTCGGAAAAATTTGTATCAAATGTAACAAGAAAAATCATTTTGCTGCTAAATATTTCCAGAATACAAAGAACATTCATGAAATGAAAGTTCCTGAAAATGAACTGGATGTTTTCATAGATTCTGTTACTGTGAATGAAACTAAGTGTGAAATGATAAATTGTACTGACTCTATTAATAAGAATATAGAATTGGTAAGTGAAACAACATGGTATAAAAATATTACATTAGATGTAAATCATAAGTGCTTTGATGTTAATTTTAAACTGGATACTGGTGCTGAAGTAAATATTTTGCCATTGTATATTTTGAATATGTTTAAAGTTAAACCAAAACTTAGTGAAACTAATTTATCTTTAACAACATATGGTAATTTTAAATTAAAGCCAGTGGTTCTCTTATAATTAATTGCTCTACTAATAAACTCAAAAATGTTACTTTGCCTTTCTGTGTAGTAAATGTAAAATACAAACCAATATTAGGGTTAAAAGGTTGTAAGGAATTAAAACTTATTGATGTTATTGAATGTAGTATAATAAATAAAAATGAGTTAATTAAGCAATATAAAGATGTATTTACTGGAATAGGGAAATTTCCAAGTGAACCATATCACATTACTTTGTAAGATAATTCTGTACCTGTAATTCACCCTCCAATACGTGTTCTTCCTCAGGCTTTGCAGCCTAAATTAGAAAGTACCTTAAATAATTTAGAAAAAGAAGGAATAGTGTCAAAAGTTAATAAGCCAACTGATTGGGTACAGAATTTGGTTATTGTAGAAAAACCCAATGGAAATCTGAGATTATGTTTAGACCCTAGAGATCTTAACAAAGTTATAAAAAAAGAGCATTATCAAATTCCTTGTACAAATGATATCATTAGTAGATTAGAGGATAAGAAAATATTTTCTGCTGTAGATCTGAAAGATGGTTTTTGTACCTCTAGATGTACCTCTAGATGAAGTTAGCTCTGAAATTTGAACTTTTAAAACACCTTTTGGAAGGTACAAATTCAACAAATTGTCATTTGGAATAGTTTCTGCACCTGAGGTATTTCAGAAAAGAAATCAGTTTTTTGGAGATATTAAGGGTATAGAGATTTATTTTGATGACATTGTTGCAGGATATAATGAGGATTCTCATAATGCAATCATGTCTAAAGTTCTTGAAAGAGCCAGATCATTAAACATAAAGTTTAATCCAGATAAACTACAATATAAGGTGTCAGAGGTAAAATATGTTGGTCAAAATATATCTAAAAAAAACCTGATCCAGATCACATTAAAGCAATTGTTGAAATGCCAACACCAAAATCAAAAACTGAAGTTAGAAGATTATTGGGCATGGTGAATTTTCTTTCAAAATTTATACCCAATGTATCTAAAATTACTGCCCCATTAAGAGAAATAATTTATGTAAATGTAGAATTTAATTGGGGAAAAGAACAAGAATTGTCCTTTGTAAACATTAAAGAATTGTTAGCTAAAGCTCCAGTTTTAAACGTTTTTAGTGCTAGTGATGAAATTATAATACAATGTGATAGTTCAAAAGATGGGCTAGGATCCTTTTTAATCCAAAAAGGTCAACCTGTATCATTTGTATCACACAGTTTAACAAACAGTGAGAAGAATTATGCCCAGATTGAGAAAGAATTATTGGCAATTGTTTTCTCATTTGAAAAATACCATAATTTTGTATGTGGACGTAAATTTACAGAGTGACCATAAGCCCTTAATGGCAATTGTTAAGAAACCTATGCATAAAATATATTCTAGGATGCAAAGAATGATTTTAAAACTATTAAAGTATGATTTTGAAATAAATTATATACCAGGAAATCAAATGTTTCTCACTGATACTTTATCACGGGCATTTCCAGTTAATGAAACTGTGAAGGATGATCCTGAAATGCTAAATATTGTACATACTATTTCAAAACTTTTACCCATGAGTGAAAAGAGACTAGTGCAATTTAAAAAAGAAACTGAATTAGATCCAGAATTAAAAATAGTTGTAAAATGTATCAAAGAGGGCTGGCTTGAACCTTACAAAAGTGTAGATAATAGTGTAAAAACATATTATAAAATTAAAAATAATATATATACTCAAGAAGGGTTGTTATTTAGCAATGAAAAACTAACTGTACCTTAAAATTTGAGAAAAGATATGTTACAACTAATTCATGAAGCTCATTTTGGGATAGAAAAATGTAAGAAAAGAGCTAGAGAAATCATGTATTGGCCAGGGATGAACTCAGACATAGAAACTGTAGTATCAGAGTGTGTAATATGTGAAAAGTTTAAAAAAGCTAATAGTAAAGAAACATTAAAACGTCACATAGTTCCCTATAGACCTTTTGAAAAGATAGGAATGGATATAATGGACTTTTGTAATATAAGTTATCTGGTTCTAATGGACTATTACTCAAAATGGATAGAAATTGCTGAACTTGCAAATAAATGTGCAGATGAAGTAATAACTAAACTTAAAACAGGTTTCTCTAGATTTGGTGTTCCAATTACTGTAATTTCTGTTAATATACCATTTAATAGTTATATTTACAAGAATTTTTCAAATGATTGGGATTTTAATTATGCATTCATTAGTCCTCACTACTCCCCGAGTAATGGAATGGTTGAAAGAGCAGTAGGAATTGCAAAAAGCATTATGAGATAGTCAAAGGAAGATAAAAAGAGATTATTTGGTAGGATTAATGGAGTACAGAAATACCCCTATTTCAGGTCTTGACCTATCTCCAGCTCAAATGATGTTTAATCGTAAATTAAAAACCAAATTGCCATTCTCAAATAAATTATTAAATGCTGAATTATTTAATAACATTCGAGAAAAGTTGATTAAAAGGCAAAACATTCAAAAGTTACATTATGACAAAACTGCTCATCCATTGCCGTAAGCAAGGAGAGAATGTCAGTATATTAAATTTTAAAAACAAAACTTGGGAATCTGATAAAGTAGTCTCAAAGCACAAATTACATCCTCTGTCTTATTTTGTTAAAAATCAGTCTGGCAAAATTTTAAGACGTAATAGAAAACATATCAGAAAATCAAACGCATCCTTTAATATAAAAACAGACCACAATGATATAAGTACTTTCCATTCCGATTCAGAAGTAATTTTAAATCCTCAATATATGCAGCACAGTAATGAGTTGGATTGCAATGTCCAAACAAGAAGTAACCGTGTTCGTAAGCCACCATCTTTTTTAAATGACTATATTGTATGATTAATAACTTAAAGGGGGGGGGGATGTCGTGATAACTGTAGCTGGGTATTTCATATTAACTGTAACTGTGTATCTGATGTTAACTGTAGATTGTGACTGTTATGTTGTTGCTGTGTCGAGATGACTATGATTGACTTCTGGTTAACAATAAATCTATATTCTAAATGAACTGTTTGGTTATTATGATTCTATATGTTCTGAAGAACATATTAAAAGTCCAAAACACAAACATAGCACTTCATCTTTTTTTTAGATACTTTGTTTAAACATTTTTGAGTAAAGTCACATCCTTTCACAGATGTGTGATTAAAACGAATGTAATTCAAAAATAAAGTTTTATTTATTAACTTGTGTTTCTGGGCCACTGTAGCCTTGTTGTCAAGGTCGTGGACTTGCGGCTGGCGGTTTTCGTTCTGTCGCGAGTTCGATCCTTGGCCGCCAAAGACCCGCCGTGTAGCCGGGGCTGATGCACGTTAAATCTGTTCGGGGTCCAAAGTCCTCCTGTTGGCGTGGTGTGGATGTTAGGAGAGGGGGGTGCCAGCTCAGGTGTCGTCCTCGTCACTTGACCGTGGTTCATAATTACGAGGTCCGTCGCCAATAGCCCTCGTGTTGCTTCTAGTGCGACGTTAATAAACTAAACTAAACTGGCTTGTGTTTCGTTGTCTTCGTTTACATTTCCGATTTCATTTTTTGATGCTGGCGTAAAAAAATATATTTTTTATACTTTTTTATATATATATGTTCTGATAAGTCGTGTCCTTACACCTCAAAACAAACGACGCAGTGTGTGTCCTGTGACGACCACTTTTGTGCATTTTCCTTCTCATCATTATTTTAAGGTAATTTAGCTTTTAAATATATTAATCAAAAATAATGTTATCTAATACTGTAAAAGTATAGTGTTGTATAAAGGTTTTCACAATTTTGTTATCGTGTTAGATCAAAAACCGTGTTACAGTGTTATACAAGGGCTCTTACAATTTATCCTGTCATGTTAGAATGACTGTAGAAGAAGATTAAATGCGCCCTATGATATTACCTGTCATTCTCAAAGTGATCCATCTAGATGTTTGACTAACATTCCATCAAACTGTGATATAAAAGAGGATGGAAGTGAACATATGTTTATAAAGTATGCTGAGTACCTATGATTCAGATTCAATATTTCAACTGACAAATACCTCCTATGATGCAAACTGAATTGCACAATGTGAACTTAAGGATTCGGAACTGTTAAAGAATAAAGCTGAAATCTTAGCATTTAAATTTCATTAGTGGAACCTCTTTGGCCTATACTGTTAGTATCTACTCTTCATGATTGTCAAACAGAACAGTTTACATTTTTCAGCAGTGATGACGTCTTATTATTTTGCAAGGATGTTGAAGGTTTGATGCTGAAACTGAACATTATATACAAATCAATCAGACTAAGAGGTATGTGTGAAACGTTTTTAGGGCAGGCAACAAAGCTGTTCATAGAGGCTATTCCTTTAATTTCTAATGGGTATGCTTCAAGCAGCTATCCCACACTTTGTAGACTAATTTCTAGCATTTTCAAATCACTACAAACTAACCGCGTATGTTGTAATTAATGAGATCCAGAAGACGTCCAATACATGTGATAATTTTCTTTACCTAGGGTTGCATAAGCAATAGGGATTGATGTTCCATTTTTTGTTATGCTATTAGCACAGTCTTACAACCATTGTACATAAAACTGAGACTTAAGAAGACATTTGGGAGGGCTGTTAACATTAATAAACATACATTTGAATACTTATGCCAAAAATGTTGATGTCTAAGTATGGAAAAGGTAAAACAAGATATTTATAGGTTCCCAGATACTTAAGCTTTGCAATCCAAAGAGTTTGAATCTAGTCTCAATTCTGATTAGCTACATGCATTGCATTATTTCTTTAATATTAGTTCATAGTTTTTGGGTAAACTTTGTGCTGAAAATTTCAAAGACCTAGAGGAAGAACTTAACCTACTTCCAAAAAAAAAAAAAAAAATTGCAACATGTCACTAAAAATAAATACACTTCCTGTCTTCACATATTAATGCCTTCTTAGCACTTTTAGTGACAAAAAACTACAGGGATCGGGTCAGGATATTTCTGCTATGAAACAGAGTTACAGAGGAAAGTTATCAGTTTCAATGTTGGCAGATTTCTGTGTATGTGTGTGATGGATGATTCAAAGAGATATTCCGGACATTCACCACAAAAGACAGGCAAAAAGACAGCATGTATTAAAAGGAAAGCTTGTTAATTATTATTCATACTATTTTATACCCATAACATTATATTTAAAATGTTAACACTGAAATTACTCAGAAACTTGAAACAGGAGGCTATTTCAAGTATAATTTTTGAGTTCAGTGACCCGAAAGCTATAAACTGCGCATATTTTCATTTCTAAAATTTTCACGAACATTATTTGCCAGAAATGATTTCTAACACTGATAGCCTATTAATTTTTTCCGATATTACACCATTTTAGTAAATTATAAGTTTTGAAAACAAATCCAACTTAATTTTAATTAACAATTGATGATCACAAAAATTTTAAAGTATTATATAAAAAAATACATTTTCTTATCAGTGGTAATATGTATTAAACAATGGATAAATAAAAATTGGGGGGAAAATGCGAGTTTCCTTTTTTTTTTTGTTACGAGGGTTGCTATAATCTAGTTGGCTGATGTAGATTTTGTGGCTTGTTAGTGTGAGGCCCAATTTTGTCAAAAACTGTGGGGTTTGATACATATTTAAGCTAAAAAGAATTAGCTTCAAAGCTTTCGTATGCCTGAGTGTGGAGTAAAGAGAATATGAAGTATTATTTGGAATTAGTTCTCATAAACTTGATGGTTGTTTAGAATTAAGTTGTTTATTGCTTAAAGTCCATTGTGTTGTTCTAATGTTATGCTAATTCAAAACAAATCATATCTCTATATTACAATATTATTTTTTGCTGAGCTTGCATTTTTTTTTTCTTATGATGTGCACCAGTTTTTCGTATGCATTCATTTTTTTTATTGGGTTCTAATGGGTTCTAAAATATTTTTGATAAAATGTATTGAATATACACTTTCTAATTCTACTTTAAATAACTGTTTCAAAATACAATTATTTCAGAGAAATTGTAGCATTACTTCTAAGCCATGATGCTTCTGCAAATATCGTTGACCATAAAGGATGTACACCTTTACATTTAGCTGCCTGGTCTGGAAACACAGAAATTGTTGAAATTCTTTTGACTCATGGTCCTTCTTTTCCGAGTGTTAATCATATGGTACGTTCAAATTTTAGTGCTAACCTATTTACTAATGCTACTTAAAATCTATTTGCCTGTACATACTTAATTTTTTTTATTTATAATTAGTTATTAATTTTTATGAAGATTAAAGTTTATCTGTCAAATTTGTGACTAGAAAGTAATAAACATGGTTATGCTGCTAGCAAACATTGACTAAATGCAATGGGGAAACAATTGCAAAATGTATACTTAGAATACAG
Organism: Nephila pilipes; assembly: GCA_019974015.1. Lineage (NCBI taxonomy): Eukaryota > Metazoa > Arthropoda > Arachnida > Araneae > Nephilidae > Nephila > Nephila pilipes. The sequence continues at coordinate 26,505 of BMAW01089261.1, forward strand.
GAAGTAAGTGGATAATGAATTTGTAAATGAAGTTATTTACTAAGGTAATTTAGTAAACTTATTACACAACAAATATATGTATATATGTTCATTTTTCCACTCAAATTTTTTTAGAACTTGAAAATTTTATAATTCATTAATCAAAGTCAACTCCTATTGTTTTAATGTATTATCACCAAAAATATAGAAAGATGCTAAATAATGCTGTTTTGTTAGTGGGTGTCATCACATTTGAGTACATTATGATATTCTATTTCTTGTATTGTGTCTACTGGTGTCAGTATCATAAGGTATTCATACTTTTTAAATGGGGCTGCAGTAAGCATTATTTAATAGTGAAAAAGTAATCAATTGAAAAAATTCTGTATTTCTCTAGTGAATTTAATTACACTATTATTGATTTAGAAGATTTTCGTGCTTTAAAAGAAAAGCATAATCTCTGTAATATATATTTTCTGATAAATATAACATGTATTAAGATATATTCTAAATATGAGGTATCATTATAGTTTTAAAGGTCACATAAAAAGGTCCTACTGCAATTTTTTAAAAATTTTATACATTTTTCAGAATTTTGACCATGAAAGTGCCCTTCATTCTGCTGCTCAGTATGGACATACTGAAATAGTGAAACTTTTACTTGAGGTTTGTGTTCATGTTTTAAAAAGTTTATAAATATTGTGATTTAGTATTTTTTTTATTTACAAATCGTAATATTTTTGTTTATTTGGTGGATTTTTTTGGTCTAAATATGATCTAAATAGTATCCTTTTATAATCATGCTATATATATACACACATACAGGACGTATGAAAAAGAGTGACCCAATTCTAAATCATTATCTTTATGGAGTGGCAAAGATCTGATGAGTGATAATTATGTCAGTTGTCGAAGTATGGCTTAGAGTTTTAAGGAATTGACACTAGAGGGCTTTCCATGCATGAATGATTTAGGAATCAGGTATAAACGTAGTGTGTGAGAAGATGGCCTTTGTTGAATTGAAGTCATTTTTCATTTTGTGTTCTTCTATTTAGCAAGATTAAGTCAGTAATTACCATGCAGCATGCTTTTCATCTACATTTTGGGATTCATCCACCTTTAACAAAGATCATTTACCGTCCAAGAAATTGGATATTTGTATAAGAGTAAGAGTTCTGGTCAATCTGCCACTTCTAATAAAAATTGGAAAGAATTTCACAAGGGTTTCAGTATAGCTGACAGAAATAGTTATGCCTTACTTGCAGAAAACTTTCAATTCCTCATATCACTGTTTGGCATTTAAAAAATTGAATGTTTGATTTATAAACTTTATTAATTTCAATTTGTTCAAGGTCTTCATGGTATTAATAGACAGAAATGTTTGCAATTCCATAGTGAAATCTTAGAGGTCTTAGAAAATGAAGCATTTTAATCTGTAGTAATGAGGCATTATTCCATGCCAATGGTGTCATGAACTATCATTATGTACACATGTAGGGACTACAAAATCCTCACAAAATCATACAACATGAACAAGATTCACCAAAATCCAGCATTTTTTGTGCATTTTGTTGTATAAAATGTTATGATCCATTCTTTTATGTGGAATGCACTCTGACGGGAGATACACTCTTTGACGTGCTGCTGATCAGGCTTTTCCAATTTCTTCATGAGGACTGTGCTAATTTCATTTTCCAGAAGGACGGCCCCTCCCCAATGTAAACAGATGTATGAAAATTCGTGCATGGTACACTACCACTATGGTGGATTGGCCGTACGGGCCCCCAAAGCATTGCCCTACACTCATTGTATCTAAGGGCTCTGGAGATTATCCCATGTGACTTTTTTATGGGGATATGTGAAGAAAAGTTAGAAGCAGAATATTAGAAGCAGTGGCATACATCAATGCCATCGCTTTGCAGAAAGTATAGGGTGAATTTAGCTATCCTATTGATGTTATACATGTTTCTGGAGGTGGGTGTATTGAATATATACTATACCATTTATGAAACTTAGGTGCTTTGTGAATTTTTTCCATTTTTTTTCCATTAATTTTTGTTGTTGTTTCGTTAAAAATGTTTAGGTAAAAAAATTGGGTAATTATTTTTGATGCACCCTGCATGGGCATATATATATACACACACACTTACAGTAATACCTCTGAATAAGGAACACCCACCAGATTATACATTTAGTCCCTTAAATATAGGGGTTCATTATTCATAAGTGTCCCTTACAAGAGATACTACTATATGTATAATTAGCATTATCAGTGAAAAATCATAGTTATGAATAATTCCTACTACCCCTTCCATTTACATAAAATTATTGATAGTGATACAGGATTATACATTGATGATTTTTAATAAGATTTAAACATTTGTTTCTTTTTTAATATTTTCTGAAAATGTGCAATTGATTATTTTTGACTGGAACATTATGCTAGCTCATATTTTGCAACAATTTATCTTTTTGTTTTGCTATTGTTTTATCTCTTTTTTTAAAATTAATTTATGATTGATCTAACTTAATTATACATTATAAGTATTTGCAGAATTTATAATTCTGACATTAAGTTCATAAAAATACACAGTAAATGAGCTTATATTTTTGAGGAAGGAAATAACAGAATACTAGAAAATAAAAAGTTTTTAAAACAAGTCTTGGAAGTATTAAAGTCGCACAAAAATTTAAAAATTCATATTTATTTTTATCAATTAGAAGTGTGTATTAATTTAGCTGGTTATGCTCAATATGTATCATTGTAATCTTTGTGAAGAGCTCTGTAGGGCATTTTCCAAAAAGGATTCTGGATCAGATATATTTTTGTAAAGATTATGCATATTACAAGTAACAGATCAAAACACCTTTTGAGTCGAACTAATGAATTACCATTAAATGCATATTACGTCTTTTCTTATAAATATATAATTAAAAATTTTATGATGTAATTGAAATTTTTTTATTCTGAATTGTATGCAACAAAAAACTATAATTCAGAACTTCTCCAAATTTACAAGATTTCTTAATTGAGATGATTGGAAAGTAAGCATGTGAAAAATGAAGCCCTGAATTCAACTTTTAAAAGCATTTTTTAAGCAAGAATTACGCAGATTTTAATTTTCAAAATCTTGTGTTCATGTATGCTGGCGCTCTCTTAAAATTCTTTTGCAGAACCAAATTTGTATTAATTTCATAATATTTAACAGTAATTACAAGAATAGGCATGCTGGTAAAATTTTGTAATCAAACTGGTGATTTCATACCAGATGCCTTACTGAGTATTCAAGGAAAGAAGAGCTTAAGGCCCAGTTACTGCTAATGCATTAAAAAAATGTGATAATGAATTTCAAAATGCCCAAATAATTCCTATTTCAAAATAAAAGTGAAAAAAAAAAAAGCATATTGATCCACAGGTATGTAGCCATAAAAATGAAAGAAAAATCATTATAATAGGTGTCAACCCATAAGCTTAACACCAGCATTCATATAATTGCTGAATATTTTCACCAATCTGTATGCTGGAACTTTCTGTAAGATTCTTTAGAAAGCTCTCTGCTGCTTACCTAATGAAATGTCATAGATTCAATAGTTATTAATTGTAGATACTGTCGCATGAGAAACCTTAATTCTGCAGTTCCTTGTGTGGTATGAATTCTTTGGATGAATGAATTACAATTGCATTTAAATGGAACAGATATTGTACTTGAACTGCTGTAAATTTCCATTGATTTCTGAAAATTCTGCCTCCTCCCTTTGCAATATGTTAGTGGTGGGACATTGCAGCATCTTCTATGCTCTTAGGAAAGAAGGAGTTACTTCCATGAATTATGCTTCACAGATCCAATGTTATGCTCCATTGCTGGGTAATGGCATGCATCATTATTATAATATTTTGTGCTTAAGCATGTCTGTGTTTTGAAACATAGCTATGATTATTCTGTTTGAGATTTCTCTTTTATCATTGCCATCAATATTCAAGTTTCTTTTTAGAAATTGAGGATGCTTGCTCTTATCTCTATGCGAATTTCAATAGATATGTTCTACATGCAGGACAATTTCTTTGATCACAAACCATATTTGACTTCCCCTCTTCGTTGCAGTCCATATTTTAAAACTGGAGTCAAATTGTGCTTTTTCTCAAGACTTTCTCAACTTTCAGTTCAGCAGATTGAATCAGGTGTCTTTGAAATATTGCTCTTAAATCGTCTGAATGAGCATTGTAGAAAGAGCCAATAAATTGCTTTACTTTTTACTAGTTGCTGTAAGTAATGTAGCTAATTTCTGAAGGTTTTAGTATGCATCAGTTCAGAATAATGTTTGTAGATGTAACCAAAGCCTCTGATGGAACAAAACCCTAATAGTTTAATTTCCATACCTTTCTATTTTTTAGGGGGGGGGGTCAAAATTCACTAGTATCTCAGCATGTGAAATTTTTAGTTATGAGTAGAAATAATTATAGCCATGCTATGACAATTTTTAAATGATGTTAAACAAGGGATCGGTTATGAAAGCTTACATGTTAACAGTATTCTTAAGATTCCACTTTGTCATTTCGCTACATATATTGATGCTGCTTCTTTTCTAATACCTGGGGATATTTTGAAATGTACATGTAACAGATGGTGCCACACATATGTTCTTATGCATATAAATTTGACATACATAGCAGTTTGACTATTCATAATTTGCAAAACTATGTTTGTGGAAATTTGTGAGAATATCAACCCATAATCTTTTTCTGCTTTGAAAATGTCGAATTTTATACCAAAAACGATAACTTGCTTGAGGTTTCGATTCATTCTTTCAATTTGACGAAAACTGCTGCTCAGGCATATCGAATACTTGTAGAAGCTTGGGGCGAACATGCACCATCTCGAGACACTTGTGAACGTTGGTTTAATCGAATCAAAACTGATGATTTTGTTGTTAAAGACAAGGCTCAGCGAAAACCATTGAAAAATTTTGAAGAGTTGCAACCATTATTGAATGAAGACTTCACTCAATCACAATCGGCGGAAGAATTCAATATGACTCAAAAAAGTGTTAACGAGCTTTTGCACGCGATGGAAAAAATTCAAAAAGAAGGAAATTGGATTCCACACGGTTTGACTGAAAGACAAATGGAGAATCGAAAAGTCACCAGCGAATTCCTGCTGAAAAGACATCGACGTAAAAGTTTCCTTTATCTAATCGTAAAAGGCGAGGAAAAATAGTCTTATTTTGGTAATCCCAAAAGATGAAAGTCATGGATTGATCCAGGCCAATCATCAACAGTGACTGCAAGATGACTTTGGAACGAAGATGACAATCTGTATGTGAATAGTTTGTATCTACACTGATTACCATGAAATTCTAGTAGCGCCATCTATGTGTCAGGCCGGGGACTTTTCAATTGACATGTTATATATATATATATATATATATATATATATATATATATATATATATACATATACACACACACTTGTGTGGTGAAATGGGTATTACAGAGTAGTTTCACTGTAGCTCCTGCATGTCGTAAGAGGCGACTTAAATAGGTACCCAATGTCTGGGGGTATACCTGGGCACTCTGCCCCTGTGGATTATATCAGGGGACCTCAGGGATTTGTCTTCTTTCAGTAAGAACGGGCATCATGATCCCGAGGCACCCTAGTGATCTTTTTCTTTCCCATGTGGTTTTTCTCTTTGATAAACAGGGGTGATGCTTCCCCGGATTACCCTAGCGATCCTTCCCTATTTTCGACCCTCCTTCTTGTCAACCAATTTTTGTCTTTTTTCAATTTTTTCACTTCAAGACCACAGTTAAATCTTGTTTGGCGCAACATTTCCACATCTGGCTCTTGCGCTAATAACTTCTCATTCACTCACTCACTATATATATATATATATATATTACTATAACAAGAAGGCGATACGCTACACACGTGAAACTTACACGACAGGAAGAAGATTCTGTAATATGGAAATTATTAGCTTATCCACACATTATTGCAAAGCTGACGCCAGTAGCTACACCTACAATGTGTTTAAATGAAGAAACTGTACAGCAGATTTCTCATTGACAAATTGCATTTGAATGCTTTTGTCTGATGAAAAGTTGTTGTGATGCCTCTTGTAAGAAGGAGAAATGCTTTCCAGCATGTTTCTGACTTTGATAGAGGTCAAATTGTAGCCTACCGGGATTCCGGTTTATGGTATCTCAGTATTGCTACTCGCGTCGGTTGGGATTCCATGACTTTTTTTAGAATCCGAAATCGGTTGGTTCAGGATGGTCATATGGACCTCCGTTCTGCATCTCAACACCCGTCTAGATCTAACAGCCGAAAAGACAGATATGTTACCCGTATGGCCACGTTACGAGTCCTGAGTCAAGAAATGGGATCGTTTGCAAGACAACTAGTGTTTGCACGAACAGTTCGATGATGTTTGTAGCAACATGAACTGTCAGTTCAGCAACCATGGCTTCGGATACTGTTGCCGCTATATCATAGACCGGAGTGCTTTCAATGGTGTGATTAACGAAGAACCTGGACTCAGCAATGTCGTGATGTTCGTCTTTTCCGACGAATCTACACCCGTGTGGTGACCGTGTATGAAAGAATAGTTTCATTGTATGTCTTGCATATCGTAAGAAGCGACTACAATGGGTACTCAGTGTCTGGGGGTATAATCGGTTTCCCTGTCCCTGGGGATTATATGAGGGGACTGGTTCTCCAGGTGGCTGGTTTGCTATTTAAGTTGGGCACGGGCTTCATGATTTCGAGAGATCCTAGTGATCTTTTCCTTTCCCATGGGGTTTATTGTCTTTGGTTACCACGGGTGACGCGCCTTCGAGATACTCTGGTGATCCTTCCCTATTTTCGACCTTCCTTACAACAATTTTTTAACTTCTTTCTAACGTCTAGATCCAGTTTTATCATGTTTGGCGCTACATAGCCTCATCTATCTCAGTGCCCAGAATAACCACTTCTGGCAGCAATAACAGCTTTTATACATTTGGTCATTGAGTCAGTCAGAGATGGGATGACAGGTACAGGTTCAGCTGCCCATGCAGATTCCAAACGATGCCACAGTTCATCGACTGGTGTGTGTACACACACATATATATATATGAAGGATATTTCGAAAGTACATTTTCGTCTTTTTTTTTTCACATCAAATTTTTATTGCCAAATAAATAAACTGTCAACATGAACTATTCAACTTGCACTATTTTTCGACATAGCTGCAATTGACATTGAGACATTTGTCGTAACGTGCAATCTTTAAAGAAACGACTTTGGTAAAACTAGGTCCCTGTGATGTAAGGAATTGTCGCACCGCCTGCTCCACATAATCATTGTTTTTGATGGACCTTAGAACGACCAATAAGCAGAGTGGATGCCACATCTGATACTTTTATAGCCGCCTATCTGCTAACAGAATGTTCTGTACTCTGGCAGTGTTGTTTTCAATCATGGATGTGAAGGGACGCCTTTTTCGATCTTCATCCACCTCCCTCTACCTTTCTTCACTGAACATGCAATACCAGCGTCTAACCATTTGACGAGACATGACCTGTTCACCATTCACGGTCTGTTGCCCCACGTGCCAATTCATCCGAGGCACCTTAGCGATCTTTTTTTTCCCATGGGGTTTACTGTCTTTGGTAAACACGGGTGACGCACTCCCGGGATACCCTAGCGATCCTTCTCTATTTTCGACCCTCCTTCTTGTCGAACATTTTTACCTTTTTTTTTTTCAACTTCACGTCTAGACCACAGTTTAATCTTGTTTGGCGCAGCATAGCCATATCTGGCTCTTGCGCCAATAAACTTTACATTCACTCACTCACTCACGTGCCAATTCATGCAGATAGCACGAACTTCCATTGCCGACAACGTTGTCAGTCACGTCTCGGGCACGCTGATCTGTTGCTCTCTCTTTTCTTCGTCGTTCTGCGCATGCGTCATTCCTCTCCAATTGATAATACTTCCGTCGTTGAACCAGCAATGAGTGTGGATTCTTAGGGTGGTTGTTTGTTTCATCTCGTGTACCATGTGCTCTTATAAAAAGAAATCTCAAATTCTTTTAAAATACCATACACAGAGAGCTTGTAACGGCTCTCTTCAACAACATTGCCAGAAGTTAAAATGCCTTACTAACTAGCCATATGAGAGCTTGTTAGCTCTCATATGGCTTAGAGTCAATGCTGCAGAAAGCGACCGGTCAACATTCTTTGAACCTAGTGGTCCAGGATTCGAAACAACCGCTTCCGGTACAAAAAAGGACGCCATCAACCCTCTCTCCCCCCCCTCCGTAGGGTTCAAAAACATCCCCTGATGCTTCGGAGAATACGTCATACGCCGAAGTGGTGACTACATGGCAGCACAGCCCATAACCACTGGTCGTGCATGCCCCCGACGCAAAACACCTGCATGTGTATGTCTAAGACAACCGCACGTAAATCGTGACTATAGTGATATTCCGGCTCTGGTGCACGTGTCGACGAGACCCGCCACTCACTACGAGACAGCCGATGACTGAAATGGAAACTGTCCCAAGCGAAACTCAGTTCAACTTCGAGGGGATGTATATCAATTGCAGTAATAGTTGAAAAGAAATCAGAGCAACTTTCTGTACAAAAATACCAATGATTATCTTCGTATCATCACTATGGATGCAGTGACTCTCTTCAACAACAATGACAGAAATTAAAACGCTTTAGTAACTAGCCATATGAGACCTGTTTTCAGTCCAGTTGGCAGGAGCGTTGAAGAAAGCGACCGGTCAACATTCTTTGAACCCAATGCTGAAAGAACCGGGTTTGAAACAACCGCTGCCGGCACCCCAAGGTCACCAACAATTCTCTCTCTCTCCCTTTACGATGTGCTTTCTCGGAAACATCAGGATACGTTTCGGAGAAAGCACTCTATGCCGAAAGCTCTAAATTTTGTAGGTCTATTTTTAAACTTTTTAAATAGTTAAAAGAAATTTAAAAAAAAGTTTTTCGTGCCATGCTGTCGCCTTAAAAGTAATTTAATACATGATAAACCTGAACTAAACCCCTTGAGCTGTCTGCTTTGTGTTGGAAACTATATGCTCTTCCAAGTTTTGTGTAAATGTTTGTTAAAAACTTTTTGAAATTAAATGTTTTAGGATATGTATTTCGGGTTAATAAAGAGTATGGATTCATGAGATTGTATGTTTTTGTGATTTGTTTTAACAAGTAATGAGTTTTATTATTGGTATAAATTATGACAAATTTTATTATGACTTAATTTAAGTTATTAAATTATTTTTTTAAAGTTATTTCTTTTGTGATAATATTTATAGGATTATGATATATTTTGTGATAATATTTATAAGATACAGGATTAAGTATTGTAATTTTTCCTTGTTCTGATGTAAACATGTAGAAATTATTTCATTCAAATAGATTATTAGGTTGGCTTAATGAATAAAATGTGTACGACAAGTAATTATACTATCGCAAATGATTTTCTTTACAAATATTGTGTGTGCGAAATTCGTTTATAATACATTCAAAAGTTTCTGTAGTGTGCTTTTTTAATAATTCAAATATCTTCCTTTTTTTACAGAACAAATGTTACCCTTCTGTTCGAAATGTTAGGAATGAATCTCCCTTAGATTTGGCTTCGCAATATGGACGTTTGGAAACTGTTCAATGCCTTCTGAATTCTCATCCAAATTTACTTTCTGATATAGTAAGATGTCATTCACCTTTGCACTTGGCTGCTAAAAATGGACATAAACATGTTGTGAAACTTCTTCTGGATTCTGGATTTGATGTTAATTATATGGTAACATTTAAAATGGTTAATGTTTTAAACAATATTTAATTGTATATGTGATGAAATTACATTCTTTACTTTTATTATTTTATATTTTGGATCCCAGAATTTTAAATACAGTCAATAATAAAATTACGCTCTCTAAAAAAAAAAAAAATTAAAGGTGGGAATTTGTCTTGTTTGAAAGCATTACTTTATAAATATGTATAATTATGCAACATGTAATATATTTTACTATGATATTAACCAATAAAAGAATTATATATCAATTGTTAATGAAATTTTGGATTACATTTGTGAAATATATTTGCTGGTGTAAAGTTTATTCTAATGAAAATTCTGACTTGTTTGCTTACGGTATTGTATCACTGTTTGTTATAAGAGTTTATTATGTGTTTGTATGTGTATATATGAACAAACAGTCATCCCAACACCATTCAATATTTTTTAAAATTCTTCCATAATTTAAATAACTCATGGATTATGGAACGTAAGCATGGACAAAATTGTCTGTGATTCAGTTCTGTCATTGAAAGTCATTAAGTGATTATTTAGATGATTAAGCTGATCATTAAAAGCAACTAATTAATCCATAATTTTTAATCTTATGATTATGATTACTAAGTTAGATGAAAAATTTAATAAATATCAGGTATTTTTTTTTAAGTGCTATTTAGTATTTCTTTTATAGGTGTTCAGGTTTAATGCTAATGCAATTAATATATTTTGGTGATGTTCAAAATGTTTTAAGTAATTCTTTTGGTACTCTTATTTTCATGTTAATTTTGTAACTTAGTTAATATGCATTTTAAATGTATTTATATCTGTCCTTCAAAATTTAAATTAATGAAAATTAAGTAATTTTTAAATTCTTTCAGACGGATATTGGAACAGCTTTGCATGAGGCAGCTATGTATGGGAAATTAGAAGTTGTGAAACTTCTTTTAGATTATGGTAATTTAATTGTATTGATTTTAATGCTTACCTTTTCAAATACCATTTAATTTGGTTTAAAAGACAACATTTTTTTCCCTTTCGATACACTGTTTCTAACATCTATAAAATTGCATTTTTTACAATATTAACAAAAGTTTTATCTTTTGTGAAATTTCTTGTTCCAAGCCGGTTTACCTCTAAATTTTCATAAAAAAAAAAAAAGAAAATTTTGGTTCCTTTCTACTGCCAAAATGTACAGTTTAAGTGGCTGTTATTGAATATTATATTAATTTAAGATGAGCTAGTAAAAACAATGTTAACTATTACTAATTATATTTGCTGTGCTATGTAAATAGTACTAATTACAGTGAATATAATAATAATTTCACTGTTACAAATTAGCATGTTTGTCTAGAATTATCCTCTTACAACAATCTTTTATCAGTGAAAAGTTTCGCATGGTATTTAGATATTAAAAATAAATATGTGGAGAAAGTATTAAATAACTTGTGCATTTGTGTGGGTTTATTAAGAATAACTGGAGATCGAAATTTTTAGTTAAAATATGAGTGTAATTTCATTAAATCTTTCTCGAAATTTTCATTATTTGTTGGGAGAGAGACTTCTATCATGTAAAGTTTTCGTAGTTTATTCAAAAGATTTCTTACATTATTTTTTAATGTCTTTATAATGGTTATTGGAAATTATGCTTTGTTTAATTGTTTTGAATGTTTTTACTCTCTATATGTTAGTAAATAATTCTCTGACTATTTTTCTGAGTTGTTAAATGAATGTTCAAGTATTTTATTAAGTTGTTTAAGCATTGTATTTTTTTTATGTGCTTCTTATTCTTAAATATTTATTCATAAATATTCCCAAGGTTATCATTATATTGTATATCCTATAGGGTTTACTGTCTTTGATAAACATGAATGACGTGTCTCTGGGATACCCTAGCAATCCTTCTTTATTTTAGACCCTCCTTGTCAACCAAAATTTACCTCTTTTCTATTTTTTCATGCGTCTGGATCACAGTTTTATATTTTACTAGCTTTATACTTGCTCTCTTTCTTTGTGTCCGCATGGCCACATCTGGCTTTTGGGCTATCATAAATACTATCACTAAATCACTCATTCAAAGGTCTAGATCATAGTTGTGCCTTTTTGGCGCAGCATGGCCACATCTGACTCATGAGCCATGAAATTTCACCATCACCACCATATATTGTATATCATACAATGTAATCTTTGTTACTAATTAAAAAGTTATCTGCATTTTTTTATTGTTTATAATAAAAATGCCAAGTAATATAAAAATATTGGTGTAAAATTCTTTCAAGCCTGGGCTGTGGAACAATATTTTTTTTAAATGTATGTATGAATTTTTGGTACCAACTATTTAATTTGCAACTGCATGGTATCATCCCAAATTAAGGAATACATTCTGAGAAATTCCTTATTCCAGATATTTCCTGCATTGTTTATTGGTGTAGTTGTTAAATGATGGTTTCCAGAACACCTTTTAATATTTATTACAAATTAATTTATGGTGAATGATTTTTTTCTTCTGGTTTGAAATAATTAAACTTTTATTTTGTGATGTAATGAACTGTAAAATCTGCTTTAGGAATATCAAACAAAAAAATCTACTCTATTTTTTTTTAAAAAAAAAATTGTTATTATTTTTTTTATTTTTAAATTGTAGGTGTTGACCCAAATCTCGAAAATTCAAGGAAAAGAATGGTGTTTGATATTTTAGGGGACCTAAACACTTCTATTGCTAAACAAATTGAAGAAGTTATTAAAGGTAAGTTATTTTTATTTTGTTTTAAAAATACTGATCTATAGAATAAGTATTCTATTTTAATTTTTTTTTCTTGGATAATTTCAAACTGATCTCTTAGAACTAAAACTCACTTTATAATCTTAGTTAACTGACTCGTTTGAACTATTTTATGTGTCTCAAAATGTTAATATGAAGCATGTTTTTTCTGTCTGATGCATATTTTTTTTTACTTGCATCACAGCTTCTTGTATTTATACTAGTATTTTTATGCAAGTGATGGTATCTGAGGATTGCAAATATCAGAACACTATTATTCAAAAGCTGATCACAACTATTCATAAATAGTGTAAAACATTTTTTATGCTTTTTTTTTTGATTTATTGAATATTAAAACTGAGTCCTTAAAATGGCACTCCAGCTTGTTCCCAGAGAAGCATTGTTATTACACCTTTATTTTCTGGTGTTAAGTTTTTTAATGCTCTGTTTCATGTATTATATTTTCTATTGGCTTAAGTGCAATATTTAACATTAGATTAAAAAATTCTGATATTGACAAACTATTTTTCTATCATAAAATGAATTGTTTACTATGAAACAATATATGATAGTTTAGTCATTCAGCTTAGGTTTGCTTAAAGATTTTGCTTTTAAGGCAGGAATCAAGGATAAAGGTTAATGATTGAAATTTTTTAAAGTCTAACTTACTGGTTATACAAGAATCTTTTTTTTTTTTTTTTTTTTTTCCGTATTGGATTACAGTTTTATTTGATTTTTTTGATGGAACTATGGGATTGATACTGAATAGCACAATGCAGATTAAAGAATGAAGAATTAAAGTGTGGTGGGTAAAAAAAAAAACTTTGAAATTGTTCTGTTATATTACAAGAGAAAATTATCCTATTCGTTTTGGATATTTCTGAAATTCTCGTGCAAACTGTTAAAATCTCAGGTTGTATTAAAAAATGAAATGTTCTTAACATCACTTGATTGAAGCTTGATTCAATCAAGGGATTCTTAAAGTGTTTCTCTGAACATTATGTAGTCGATGGATCACATTAAGATTATTATTAAACTCCTAAAAAGAGTTATAAACAGTAAATATACAGTGCTGAGCTAAGGCATGTGCCATAAACAATTAAGAGTAAAGATTTTCTTTTGTCCCTGTAATGAATAAAATGAATAATGAGACAATTTATAAAAATATTGTCAGGAATTGCTAAATTTTTTTTAAATCTCTGTATGAGATTATCTGATCACAAAAATGCAAATTTAAAATAAGTGTGTGTGTTTTCTTTAAAAAAAGTTTATGTATGTGATGCAAAGTTGGGGAAAATAAATATGCAATTTTTTAAGAATTAAAGCTAAACTTTTATTTTAATAATTTAAGGTATTGAAAGCTTGATTTTTGTTCCATTTCAGTTATAAATTTACTTTTAAATGATGTATAATTATTAGCATATCTCAAAATGGTTCATTTTTTATAAGCATGCAAAGTTGAAAAATTTAAAGAATGTAAAATTTTAAGAATGTAACATTATGCATTTGCAAAATGCACCCAAAGTGACTTCACATTCACCTCATGCTTATTGAGGTTTCTCAGGAGTAGATAGTTGATAATACCATTGAGACTAATGATCTTAGGCAGACCCTTTTAGACTAGTGGTTGTTCACCTTTTTGCAGGGCCAGAGTGCCATTCAAGGGGTACCTTGAATCACTGTCATGACAACTAACTTCATGGCTGTCATTTCGTTGCACGGGATGGCAGAACATATTTTTGAAAGTTATGTCTTTCACTGGTCTATTTACAAGATTCTGACACACTCAAGACCTAAATTCTAGTGTTAAACGATTAAAGAAACAGGAATTTATAAACATCAGAAGTACTTTATGTAGATTGCTATGAACTCAGAAGCAATTGCTGTAAATGGCTTCAAACTTATTGAAGTTTGAAGTAATTGAATTAAAAATTTAACCATAAGATCTCAAGATTTAATTATTGATTGAAAATACCTTAATAATAAAGTTGTAAAAGGAAATACATTGAAAATGAAAGTGTTTTGTCGTTTGTGTTTATAGGGAAGGGAGATAAAATAATTTTGATGTTCAAAATGTTAATCTTCTACTTGGAAAACTTTGTTGAAGAAATTTTTAAAAAAGTTGGTCGTAATTAGTTGGTCAATCTGTTTAATTTTTTTTAGATCATATGACATTGATTAAGCTTGATGTGGGTAGCAACGAGTCTCTATCATCGATTTTGCCTCCTCAGAGTTTTGTCATTGGATCTCATTTAGAGTCATTGTTACCAGAAAGATGTAGCCTTTCTGAAATTACACCTCCTCGTCAGTTTTGTTCTCCCTCTTTTGATGACAGCTTGTATGATGTACCACCTCCTCCAAAACTAGTGAATCAAGGCTCTCCAAGGTAATATTTTTTTTAGTTTTGTTTCAGCATCTTTTTGTTCTTTGAATTTTCGGAAATACAAAAAATAGGTGCAAAATTTACTCCTTAAATATGTCATAAAATCACTTCAAAATTGGAACTAAAATGTATTACATGTAGTACAAATATATTTTAGATTATATTGGTGCCTCAGTAGGGCAGTTGTTGAATGAGGGGGGATATAGTTTTTGATTTAATTGTGTGGCATGGTCTCCTGGACTTGGTTTAGTTTGTCTAAACCAAGGGGGATAAGCAACAACAACAATAACAAATATCAGGTGAATTTAAAGAGTTTCTGTACCAAACAAATAAATTTATATATATAGATTGCTATGAAATATCTATGATAAGCTGATATATATTTCAATTTATTGCATGTGAATTATTTTGTTATATGTATTACACACAATTTTAAATACACTCATTCATAAATTAAGAATAATTCAGAATCATACAGAAATTGAGCTCTAAAGTAAAAACTTCATCTGTAAAATTATTGCACATTTCAAGAATAATATGCAAATTACAGGAAACCATCAGATGACACTGATAGTATGTCACAATGACGAGAGTGTAAGAGAGGTGTATATAAGGAATGGTAGCAAAGAAGTAAAATATTTTAAACATTCAAGCCACTCAGTACCATAACTGAATAGTTATGACACAAAGAATGCATGTGGATGACTTTTTACGTGGTAGAATTATTGGCCACCTGGTATAGGAACATTTTCAGACTAAAATATCCAAGGAACTTGAAATTGCCCAAAGTGTCA
This sequence comes from Nephila pilipes, assembly GCA_019974015.1. NCBI lineage: Eukaryota > Metazoa > Arthropoda > Arachnida > Araneae > Nephilidae > Nephila > Nephila pilipes. The sequence goes on from BMAW01089261.1 coordinate 42,216, forward strand.
GCTATAAGCTTTGGCAACAATTCCGAAATGATAGAAATATCAGAAGACTACAGTACAGAGTTCGTCCACGAGTTACAATGCTGAATGACGATCAGTATTTGACAGTAACTGCAAAAAGAAGCAGATGGAGCACAACATCAGACCTTTCTTGTCACTTTCAAAGCAAACCATTTACAGACATTTGGTACATACTGGTCTATGTGTTAGCCAGCCTTTTAGATGTGTTCCACTCACAGTTTCTTTCTATCATCAGTGGTTAGCTTGGAGTAGAGAACATGCAATGTGGACATCGTCACTGAGAGCTTTTATGATGTTTTCCAACAAGTCCATATTTAGCTTGCAGTCTGATTCATGTCGGAATTTCATAGGGGGAATGCCAGGTACCCACTACCACAAAGACATCATTGAATGAGACCATTATGGTGTGCAGGATTGATTGTTTGGGGTGGAATTATGCTCTGCTCCACAACAGATCTACATGTTCAAATCAGAATCATGACATGCCAAATTTATTGGAACACCATTCTGGAACAACATGTATGTTTGTTTAGGGGTGCCATGGGCGCAGAATTTGTATTTATGGATAACACTTTTTCACTATGCAAACATTGTAAACGAATGCCTTCAGTCTGAGGATATCACATTAAAGAATGGCCAGCATTCTCACCAGACTTTAATCTGAAAGAGCATGTGTGGGACATGCTTGACTGGCAATTTGCAGCCTGTCAACCACTTCTTACATGTGTACTGGAACTTTGGAGAGCATTGCTTGCTGAGTGGAGTAATCTTCCCCAAGCTCAGCTTGATAGTTTCATCCTTAGCATACCTAGGTGTTTGTATGGACTATATTTCATCGTCTGGGAGACACACAAGGTATTAATCGTCATACTAACCATGTAATGGTAAGATTTTGTAAGGGAGATATTTTTTGTGCTTGCTCTAAAGAGCAGAAATCATAATTTTTATGAATGGATACAAATACCATCTTTTTTGTTCTTTATCTTTTATTTAATAAATAGCCTTCATGAATAAGTCACGTTTGTTTTGTTTCTGAATCTTTATTTGCTATAGATGGCATTATCCTTAATTTATAGACATTAATGTAGATGGCGTCCTCAATCTCTAATTTTTCTACATGTCTAAACACTGAAGTAATTGTATCTATCTTTATAATTAAAGAATCATACCTAGTGAAATTGTGCTATGGTTTTTTTAAATTTTTTTTTAATTCAAATAACTTGTATGATTGATTGAAAAATGCTCTCTATTAAACTTAGCAAATAATTTAGTGAACTTGATTTTTAAATTCAATAGCATCTTTTCAATTCTGCATCTTACAGAATTTGTAAAAATAAATTTTATGCTTTATAAAACATATGATGAAATTTTGTTTGAATTGGACAACCTTTGTGAACTATTAAAATTTCTAAAATAAGAAAAATACATTTTTACAATTAAAATTTATTCATTATTGTGCATTAAATTACATAATCTAAAATTGTGAAAAGATAATTAGAAGATGAGTTCTTTAAGCATCTTTATAACTACTATTATTTTCATTTCAGTTAAAGGTTTATTGAGAAGTAAAAGCAGACGATTATCTTCCTTTTCTAAACATATATTATTAAAAATTTTTGTTTATTATTTGTGTAATATATGATTTTTTTTGAATAATAAAGTTGTCATTGTAACTTTGAAACACTTGGAGTATTATTTTTAAGCCTAAAAATTTCAGGTACTTTGCTAGCTATATTTGAAGCTTAAGTAATGGAGTAGATTGCTAGAAAGCAAACAACATTGTTATGACCTCGGGCATGATTGAAGATTCAGAAAATACATGTAAATACATTTTTGCTTTTATTGCTTTCATCTTGCATTTTGGAACATTTGTTAAAAAGTTATAGTACAGTTAGAACAAATGTTACAAAACATTTTAATTAATTAATAACAGATTTGATTGAAGAAAAATTAAATCGTGATGATATTGAGATAAAACTTTGTTCCTTAGAAAGAATTGCTATAAATTTGTCTAAATTTGATGATAGCATATGTAAAGCATTCGTAGATGTTATATCTGAAGAATATGAAGAAGTATCCGAAAAAATAGAAGAATACTGTGAAAAATTAGATGTTGCACTGATTCGTGTTAAGACATTTAGAAAAACTTTCTCCCATATCCAAAGTGCCGGAAACAGTTAATTGAGAGAAAGCCAAATTAAAACTTCCCAAAATAGAATTAATCCAAATAATTAAAAATTGAATTTCAGTATCTAATGCAAAGTACAATAATTGGCAGTAGAGCATAGGAAATAATTGATAGTTATCCGCCAACTGCAAAAAATTATGCCGAAATTGTTGACTAGATTTGGTCGTGAAGAACTTCTTGTCAGAGAATTACTTTCATTGGTAGTAAAAAATGCTGGGAATAGGAATTCAAAATTGAATATAATGCAATTTTATGATAAATTGGAGTCATATTTAAGGTCGCTGGAGTCAATTGGCATAACTACAAATAATATATATAATGCAAATCTAGCGTTAAATGTAGGATTGGTCAGAAAAAACATAGGACAGTTGTGTGTCCCGAAAAGTTCAATAACGCGAAACCTAACGCCGCAGAAGATTCTGGCACTGATGGAAGTATAGTGTTATCAAATCAAAGCAAACTAGCAATTCTTTTACAAACACTATTAATATTGATTGAGGCAGATTGAAGAAGTAAAATGGTAAGAACGTTAGTTGATACAGGATTGCAAATATCATGATTTGAAGTCTACGAATAATCAAATGAAAATAACTACAGAGCGAAGTGAAAATTTGATGCATGTAATATTTGGTAGTGCTAGTTTCAAGAAGAAATATAATTGTTATGAACTGTCAGTGAGCAATTTAAAGAAAAATTATTCTTGTAAGATACAGGTTTTGGATCAGGAGATTATTTGTGGTTATATTCCCAGCATATGAAAGCTTCCATGGGTCGAGGAACTACAAAATAGAGGTATCCAATTCACTGATGTTGGAAAAAGCTCGATTTCTATAGAGATGTTGATAGGAGCTAATTACGCTGGAAATCTGGCATTACAGTAGACATTGAAAAGTCATTTCTTCAGATATCTGTTGATAAGGAAGATAAAAAATACTTGAAATTTCTGTGGCGGAAGAATAAAACTAGAGATGTTACTAGATCTTTTCTCCTTTATCTATGGTGGTTCATAGCCAGACGAGGCCGACCTAAGGTTATCTATAAAAACTGGATTGGGATGTGATTGAAAAAGAAACTTCTGTCCAAAGAATAACATGGAAGTTCATCCCACCCTCTGCACCCTTGTAGGGTGTGTTGTGGGAATGGATTGTACAAAAGGTGAAAGAACTTCTTGGGCTTGTTTTGGGAAATGTCTGCTTGTACTATGAAGAGTTGGTTAATATTTTATGTGATTGTGAAGCTGTCGTTAATTTCAGGCCTCTTATTCACTTATCTGAAGATTCCAATAACCTCATTCTTCTCATTCCATCTATGTTTATCCAAGGTATTCCGACTGTGGGAGTGCCGCATTTGGATAAATTCGATACTAATAATGTTAAAAGGCATCTGAAATAACAACCAAATCTTAGATATCACTTAAGAAACAGATTCTGACGTGAATACTTAGACATCTTTCTACAATCATGAAAGTAAAGCAATTATTATGAGGTAAAACCTGGAGAAATTGTCTTAAATTGAAGATGACTCAAAGAATGGATTACTGTTTCCAATGGCTAAAGTTCTTGAAGTTTATTCAGGTAAGGAAAAAACATTTAGAGTAGTGCAATTGAAAACACGAAGTGGTGAGGTTGTACGCCCTGTTCGGCAGATTTATCTTCTCGAGATAAAGTGCACAGATGATGAAGGCCATCTTAGTGGAAAACCTCTCACAACAAGAAGTGGTTTTCTAGGACTTGAACATTTCAAATTATTTTGTATCCCTTTGGATAATGTTGTAATACTAATGTATATTTACCTTTTTATATTGTGATTACTAACTTGTGTGTTGATTATTAACTTGTAAAGGTAAGAGTGTGTAGTAAATTGCATAATTTAAAACTGTTAAAAGACAATTAGAAGACGAGTTTTTTATACATCTTTATCGCTACTATTATTTTCATTTCAGTTAAAAGTTTATTGAGAAGTAAAAGCAGACGATTGTCTTCCTTTTCTAAACATATTTTATTAACATTTTTTGCTTATTATATGTATAATAGATGATAAATTTTATGTCTTTTCTAATTTGGCAATGGATTAAAAATGCTCGTAGTTTTTTTTTTTTTTTTTTGGAATAATAAAGTTGTCATTAACTTTGAAATGCTTGGATTATTATTTTTAAACCTAAAATTGTCAGGTACTTTGGTAGCTATAGAAAGCAAACATTACAGAACAAATTCATATTGATTTAAAATGTATTTTTTTCCCCAGGGTGAATGATATCCTAAATTCCATCACTCCTTCACAGTCTCAGAATTCTTTTGATCAAACGTCATGCAGCAGTTGTAGTCCTTCAAAGTGTGATCCTCAAGATTCTTCAACTTATGAAAATAATATATATCAAAATGTTGACAGTGACAACTTACTGTATGAAATACCTCCTCCACCATCTTTTTTTTCAAGCAAGCGATTTTCAGATCCTTTGCAACAATGTTCAATTTATCAAAATGTTTCATTGTCTGATATGAGTGAAGGGAAAGGTATAGTTTCTATGGCTATTTTTTCAGATTGTTACATTATTTTCAATTAAACTTTTTGACACTATTTCTCTATCCTTAACATGACTTTTGGTAACTGTAACCTTCTGGTATTTTAAACAAATGTTTGACCCGACTCGGTGTGATTTGGCTCTTGTGATGTACACCCATTTCATTCAGTTAACCCTTGTGAAATTTGATATTTGTATTCTATTTGTTATATTCAATTGTCAATACCCAATTTCATGCATGTGGAAATAATATTACAAATAAAATATATATATAGAAAATAACTTATATAAAATAAAAATTAGTCCTTTGAATAATAAATGAAAGTCCACTCATAGTAATATGATTATAAATATTTAATGCAATTGATACTGAAATACTTATAATTTATAATTATAAAGAGATAATTGGACTTATATATTTGTCAATTTTTAATAGTGTTATGAAAAGAGTTCTTTTAATGTTGAATGACTTAAAATTTCTAAAAATTTCAACTGTTCACATGCATCCATGAAAGCCATTTTGCGAACTGAGTGCGATTTGTTACTCACAAAATCTCTGTATGAGTATTTCAAACATTAAAAAAATATAAAAAAAAAATGCAGTGTGGGAAAAGTGCAGTTATTTATTCACTAAATAAATTGCAGTTTATGTTTAAGTGCTTCTATATTTGTATGTATGGAAATGTTGAGTGTTTTGAAAATCAAAAAATATGTTTTTGTGTGTAGCTTTTTTCTAATTTATATTTCATTGAATACATGAAAATTTTGCTTCCCATTTATTTTAATTGTACTTAATTATTTAACTTAGAAAATGTGCTGTATTAGAGTATTAATTTGTTTTTAAGACACCATTTTAATTTAGTACTTATTTGATAACTTTCCTGGAAATGCTTACAAGGCTGTATACTGCTTTTGTACCTTGCATTATAGTATCAGCAGTTATGAGCCATAATTTATTTAATTTTATAAATCAACAAAAAAAAAAAAAAAAATTGGAACAACGATTTTTTTAAAATTTTTTTTTAAATAATTAATTGTAAATTATTGAATAACTAATGAATTTTAAATGTGTAATTTCTTATTTAAACATAGTTTGAATTATTTATATCTGAGTTGTTGAATTTTATGTTTACAACGTAATTCCCCCCTTCCCTCTATGATAAGATGCAAAAATTCGTCTGCATCCATAGAAGAAATTTATGACTGTGCCTTTAGTAAATATTCAGTCCATAAAAGCTGAATTTTTAATATTATAAGATTTATATCTTTATTATTTTTAAGATAAAGAAAATCAGCATTTATTTAAAGTTTATTCATTATTTTATTACTTAATTTTTTTTGTGCTTGACTTTATTTGCATGTTTAAGGGATGATTTAGATCTAACTGACTGTATTTAACATTTTGTAAGCTCCTGGAATGTTCATATATATATATATATATTATTTTAATTTCTAGATATGTGTTATGATTCTTCAACTATTTCATCTTGGAAAATACAAAACAGTTACATTCCAATGTTACCTTCTAATTCATGTGGCAGCCGTCCTCAGGTATTTATCTTTTGGCAATCATCTGAAAAAGGAGCTTTTATGAAATATATGTTTAGTAATTTAATTTAAAAGCATTTTAACTAATGACTAAAAAACAGATTTTGAAAGAGGGGGAATGGAAGATTAGGGAATTATAAAATAAAAATAAGTTAATTATTAGAAATTTCAAAGGGCTTTTCTGTAATACTAATTTTTTAAAAAAATTATAGCAATAATCGAATATAAAGTATCTTTGTACTTGACATTATCATTTTTAAACTTTAAGAATATTACAGAAGTAATTTTTAGAATAAAATTTTATATTATAAATAATTTACAATTTAAACCTAGTCCTTTTTTTTTTTTTTTTTTTTTATTTATGGAATGTTTCTAAATGCCTTTTCTATCTAACTAAAAGATCTGCTTAACATATCCAATATGCTACATAATTCTAAATGTCACTCAGATGGCAAGATAAATGCCTAAAGTGGCACCTGACCCATGTTTACCATGCCAACATGATGGCTTTGAGCACCAACAGTTTTATATGCATAAGTCATACTATACATGATGTACTTTGGAAATATGGGTCCCAAACTCCCAAATAATTTTTCAAACATTTTATTAATGTTTTAAGTAATTATCATATAGATATTTATGGAAAACTTATTTTTTTTTTTAAATTCCTGTTATTTTAGAACTAAAATTATATTGTTTTTAAATATTGTTTTACCATCATTCTCTTTAGTTGAAAGCAAAATTCATTCATGGTAATTCCAGTAGTTGAGAGATGATTTTTTAAAGTTCTGTCAATGTTTATGCAGAATTTTAATTTTGTTTTAGTTACAAATGCAAACCGTCTTGCAAACTGGTCCATTATTCACTTTATAACCAAATAGCATTTGGTAAAATGCATTCTCCCTTTTAAAAACTGCATAATTATAATGATAAGGTGACCATTCCTACTAATTTTATTGGTGCAGTGTTAATCTTTAATCTTTTGTTCTGATAACCATAAAATGCAATTGGTACACAAAAAATATGTACTGTTTTGGAAGTCAAAAACAAGTTAGTTTAACACTTTGTCAAATACTTGTATTCAATTTTTGAAAAACCATTCTTAAACCAACTTTCAACAGTATCGATTCAAAAACAGCATTTCTAACACTGTTCCAGACACTTGCTTCCCACATTGTGAATGCTATGTTACTGATTTAATATGTTTTCATTTTTTCCAACCAATTTTTGATAGTTTTAGTTTATGTTAAACATGGATTGACATTAGTTGAAAAAAAGGAGAATTTTCTGTTTCATCAAATCTAGCTTAACAGGTCAATTGAAAAGTTTCCGGCCTGACACATAGATGGCGCTACAAGAATTAAATCCATATGTTTTTTTTAGTTAGCCCTAACCCTCAAAAGATGCGTGTATAAATTTGACAGCTGTCGGATCATTAGTTTGTGAATTATAGCATTTTGAGTGAAGCAACTTTTGTTATTGTGAAAAAAATGGATAAAAAGGAATTTCGCGTGTTGATAAAATATTGCTTTTTGAAGGGAAAAAATACAGTTGAAGCAAAAACTTGGCTTGATGCCGAGTTTCCGGACACTGCCCCAGGAAAATCATCCATCAAGGATTGGTATGCTAAGTTTAGACGAGGTGAAATAAGCACCGAAGACGGTAAACGCAATGGACGTCCAAAAGAGGTTGTTACCGACGAAAACATTAAAAAAATCCACAAAATGATTTTGAATGACCGTCAATTGAAATTGAATGAAATAGCAGACACTCTAAAGATATTATCTGAACGTGTACATCATATCATTCACGAATATTTGGGTATGAGAAAGCTCCGTGCAAAGTGGGTGCCGCGCGAGCTCACTTTTGACCCAAAACAACGACGAGTTGATGATTCGGAGCAGTGTTTGAAGAGGATCAAGCGTAATAAACCCGAGTTTTTGCGTCGATATGTGACAATGGATGAAACATGGCTCCATCATTTCACTCCGAAGTCCAATCGACAGTCATCCGATGAACCCGCTCCAAAGCGTGGGAAAACGGAACAGTCGGCTGGCAAGGTTATGGCGTCTGTATTTTGGGATGAACATGGAATAATTTTCATTGACTACCTTGAAAAAGGAAGGACCATCAACAGCGACTATTACATAGCGTTATTGGACCGTTTAAAGAACGAAATCGCCGAAAAACGGCCGCATTTAAAGAAAAAGAAAGTGCTGCTTCACCAAGACAATGCACCGTGTCACAAGTCAGTGAAAACGAAGGCAAAAATCCATGAATTGGGCTTCGAATTGCTTCCTCATCCACCATATTCTCCAGATCTGGCCCCCAGCGACTATTTCCTGTTCTCAGATCTCAAAAGAATGCTCGCTGAGATGAAAATTTCGTCAAATGAAGAGGTGATCGCCGAAACTGAGGCCTATTTTGAAGCAATGGACAAATTGTACTACAAAAATGGTATCGAAAAGTTGGAGGTTCGCTATAATCAGTGTATCACCCTTGAAGGGAATTATGTTGAATAAAAAAAACTAATTTTGCCAAAAAAATGTGTTTTACTATGGTAGGCCGGGGACTTTTCAATTGACCTGTTAGATTCACATGTTATTTTACGAATTTCAATTACATTTTTCAAATAAAGATATTATATTTATCAAATAAACATGTTATATTAAAACGTTTTTCTGAATTTTACTTGGTGTGTGTCATCAAATTTTCGATCGTTAATTTAACCAACTTCCCATTAAGCTAGAGCTCTGGAACTTTGGGAATCGTTCTTATTCGCCTAACAGTGCAATAGTTAGACATTTGCGACAAGTTTTAACTAATATTTCAATAATTTTTTTAGAAACGTAATTTGTGTAGTAACCTGGCGCCATCTATGGGGGATATATTGAATTTCGCTGAGAGAGTGATCTTAAAGACGAGAGAGATATGAAGTTTTAACAAAGTTTCAACTAATATTTAAATAATTTTTTTAAATAAACTTTGCCACCATTTAAGAACGTTGTTTTAAAAAACGTTGGTTTTTTTTATCTTGACAAAAATTCCTTTTTTTTTTTATCTCGACAATATTATATTTATCAAATAAGCATGTTATATTTTTAAAATAAAAAGGTATGTTTTTTATTTGCCATATTGGTAAAGCATCAAAAACGTTATTTTCATATTGTGTTGTAAATGAAATATTAATTAGTTTGGCAATTGACAACAATAAAAACAGTGGATTTAAATGCCTACTATATAAATATGTGTTTTCATTGACAAATAGTGTGAAAATTTATGTCGAAAAGCACATTAATTTTGCTAAACATAAATGTGTGGAACTACATTTTAAGAAAAAACAATTTGAAGATGTGGAAAAAAAATTAATTGCTGCTGAAGTTTTATGGTTGTGCTGCACATTAATGGATAATTATTTATTTTAATCAATAGAATGTACTTTCAAATTTATTAAAGCATGTTTTGATCCCAAATATACTTATTCTAGAACACAATATGAGTCTATAATAACCAATGCACTGGTTCAGTATGTGAACCAGTTATTGGTGGGGAGGATGTAAAAGTGCAAATTTAATTTTGATTTATTGGAACTCATCAAACCACTAAGAAATAAAACTGATCCCCATAATCGTTTTTTTTTATATCAGTCCAGCATCCACATATAAAAATATTAGAAGCAAGCAAAATATTTCCCAGGTGAAGGTTGTCAGATATATTTTAGAAATTTTATTAAGAACGTAGTTTAGATAAAAAAAAAATGCTTGGATTTTGTGGGAATAATATCAGTACCAACTTTGGAGGATAGCAAAAAACTGGCAAAATAACCTCTTTGCAAACATAACCTGTCTAAAACAGATGTGGTAGAAAGAGAGCTGGTAGACATTTGTTGCACTGCATATTGCATATGTTTTGAATAATTCTATACAAGACTGCAGCCGAGTTTCAATCTATTGATGTACAAAAGTTTATTAGATTTATATATATATATATACAGTGCTGATTAATGAGTTAAGAGAAATTTGCCGATTTGTAGATGCTATTCAGAAAAAAAAATTAAAAAAAAATCAGGATGTAGCATTATATGGTGGTTTTCATTATGGTCTGCTTTTGATCATGCTCTACAAAGTTCGGTTGCCTTAAAACATATTTTTATTAAATGAAAAAGGGACCCACAGTGATCAAAAATTATTTTGATAACCCATAAACAGAATCTTGGCTTTTTTTTTTTTTTTTTTTTTTTTTGTAATGCACGATTGATATTCCACATTGTTATTTTAACCTTTGTTGCTTTTACTGTTTTGCCCATATCTTTTTCATTTTTAATATCATTTTAGTCATTTATGGTAAGTAAGTAAAAGTAAGGGTAAGTAAATGTAACAGTAGTAATTGTAAATTAAATGAATTATTTAAGCATAACTATAAATTTAACTTCCCCTTTAAGTACTATGTTAAAAGAAAAATCAACTGGCTGGGAAAAACTTTTTTTCTGTAGTCTTAAAATTGTTAGAAATACTAATTTTAATATTTATATATAGAATTTTTTTTATTGATAACTCATTTTAAAATTAAATCTCAAGATTCAGAACAAAATAAAATTTTACAAAATTTAATGTTTGCAGTAAAATCATTGTCATGTAAATGTAATATATAAATTAGACACTGAGGATTTTCTCCAAGCAAGTAAATTAAATATAATGTATGTAGATCTAAAATGCTTAAAACAAAAAAAGTTAAAAACATAGCATTCAGTTCAAATGTATCTCACACTAATAGGACAAATGCAGTGGTTACACATGGGGGTCCCTCCCCCCAGAAAACGATGTCTATGTGTTAATTCTGGTAATCCCAATATGTGAACATGTTAAGATAATGTCCTAGCTGCATTATCCACTGTTTCATTGCCCTGGATTCCAACATGAGAAGGAATCTTACAAAAAAAAAAAAAAAAAAAAAATCACCTGAATGCTGTCTTATTTTAATTTATGAATCTTTTTTAATCTTTCGATGATCATTAAGTGTGAAGAATGATTTTGATGGTATAAAGATTTTAATGCTCTCATGGAAACTGTTAAGACAATAAAATTTTCATTGGGTTTAGCCAGTTCATACCTGAATAAGAATCCCTCATCTGCTTTCATGACAGATGTTAAATAATCTATAGCCCTTGAATAAAAGATGAACTCTTTTATGAATGGTAAGATAGTTTTCTTAGCCAATAAAGTCAGCCAAAGAATGAACTTTTGTTTGAAGATATCGGAAATGTTCATGATTCAGTTTTAAAATAGTATTTAAGGGACAAAAATTGTCACTTTATGTGTGAAGAAGGTTTGAAATAGTTAACTCATAAACTTTTGATACGAGATGTTCAGAATTCTTCAGAACAAAGTCTAAGGGCTGTATGATGTACATTATTCAGTTTAAATAAAATGGAATTTCTGGTTAAATCATACACAACACAAACATTATCTTATTTTGATCAAATGAGAGCATGATATATTCTTAACAAACAAGTGCAATCAGAACTGCATGACATATGAATAAAACTTTTAAAATAGTCATTGCTTTCTCACGTTGTTTGGGAAGTTATAAAATGTGTGAGCGAAATGCTAGTTTTTTTTGTTAAATAATATCCTGAAAATTTTATTTTGTCTACTATGTTAATTAACCTGCAGGAAAGTGCATGGGGTGTATTATACCCCACCTCTACAAAAAAATGGGATATTCACAACTTGTGAAACTTAAATTCTTTACCACATTCAGTAGCTGAGTTTTTAGTAGTGTTTGATCTTCAGAACCGGATTTCTACTACACACGTGTTCCAGAAAAAGATGTATTGGTATTTTTTTGTGGGTATTAACTGGGGTATGACACACCCCACATGACTGTCTGCTTAAGTGTTTTTCTGAAGGAAGATTTATTTGAGACATTTATTTCTAAAGTGTAACACAGAATATTTATATACGCAAGTAATTTTAAAACTTTAAATTATTTGAAATTATATGTTTAAAGATTTCTTAGTTCATTATGGCAAAAAGAAGGAGTCCCTATGAATTAGAGATGCAACGGCTGTGAGATTTATTAGAAACAGTTGAAAGTGATAAAGATTGCATTTCAGAAATTAAGGATGATACTGATAATTAAATATTTAGCGAACATAACACAGATACAGAAGATGATGATGATTTGGATCTAACAATGATGATTCTAACAATAATGATAATTCAGAGAATTTTGTTGGAAAACATAGTAAAACGGTGTGAAAAAAAAAGTTTAGACAAAATGTAAGAGTTCGTTACAGAAAAGCACAAATGAAACAAAATGGGATAATTATCTATGCCAAGAACATGTGAATATATTTTGTTCAAAATGTAAATGGATAACATAAGCACTGTGTATTAGAAATGCTATAAAACATAGAGTTATGATGTTTATTTTGCTGTTATTTTCATTTATCTTAATTTTAACACTCTTTAACCTTAGTTTTGAAATAATTTTTTGTAACTCAAATTTGATTCATGAGTTATAAATGAAAAACAGATTTTTAAGTAAATAAAATTATTTTAAATATTGGGGTATAGGGCACCCCATGCGTCGACTCTAGTAACATTTCGAGACACACCTTCCGCCGGGTTAAAATATCGCATTAGATTTCAGGATCCAGATGAAGTTTCCTTTGCTTACTGAAATAAACACTATCCCTTTATGTCAGAGAGAAGCAGTAACCATTATCATTTGTCCAATTCGTGATGTTATTTATAGCCTATTGAAGTTGTCTCTTAGTACTGTTCATTTCTTTTCCAATGCATGAAATTTGCTGATTGTCAATGTATAAAAGAGCTTTTGCAGTAGGTGGGATGTGTTTGAGATGACATTATTAATTTTTACTATAAAAAGTGTAACTCTCAAAACACTCCCTTATGGTATCCCTTCTTCTTGAGTAAAAACATTCCATAAAGTCGAGACGACTTTAACATTAAGAAATTCATGTTTTAAAAATATTCGAATAAAAGTTTGCAGGTTATCCCAAAAGTCGTATTCTTATAAATCTCTCGAAATACATACTTCAAAGGGCGATCATATGACTTTTCAACATAAAAAAAATACAGAAACAAGATGTCTGTTCTGCACCAAGGCTTTCTTTTATAACTCTCCAAAGCGACTATGTTGTCAACAGTAGATGATCTGTGTTGTTGGAAACCACTTTGAAATGAAGAAAAAGTAGTATTTGTTTCTAAAAATAACACGAGGATGGCGTTCACCATTTTTTCCAGGATTTTACACAGACAACTTGCGAGAGCTATGGGTCGATAATTTGTTGGATTTGCTGAATCTTTGCTAGGTTTTAAAACAGGAATAATGGTTATATGTTTCTGTGAGCAAGGAAAAGTATGTTGATTCCAGATCCTGTTATAAAATTTTAGGACTAATAAATGAATTTTCTGATAAATACAATTCATTTGATAAGCGACACTATCTGGTCCTGGTGATGATTTATGTGTATGAGAGAGTGTTTTGTAGTTCATGGAAAGTAAAATTAATATAATTCGCATTATGTCTCATGATATTTTTTTTTCCCTTTTCAACTGCATTTTTAAATTTTTTTTTTTTTGAAACCCGGAGTTATTTTTTGAACTTGAAGTATGAGATAGGGCTGAAGCTATTGTGTTTAAATTTTTTTCAGGTATTAAATGGTTTGGTGATTGTGTTCTTAAATTGGAATATGTTTATTAGTATAAACTTACAAAATACCTTTTACTCTGTCCTGTAATTATTTTCTAGTAATACTGCCATTTTTATTTTCAACATATTTCAACTAAGGTTCTTTTTGACTTTATCATTTGATTTTCATAAAATTTGCTTTCTGTTGTTTAAGAACTAAAATTTACAAGGGTTGAATACCTTTTAAAAATAATTCATGACCTCCTGATTTTTATGAGCATTTGTGCATTCCTTATTCCTTTATGGTTTTGATTGTTTTCTTGGTTTATTACAGGATATTTTAATAGATAAATTTGTAATTTCTATTAAATTTAATTAGTGTTTACTGCAACTTCATCAATGCTATGGGAAATTATTATTATTTCAAGTGAGATCTTCAAGGGATGAAACAAAATTGGCTAGTTAGCTGCTTCAAATATGTATCTATTGCAAGAAATAGAGTTATGTTAGATTGTGGTTGCATGATGCAATTAATCGAAAAGTGATCACTGTTGTAGATATGTGCTTGTTTTAAATGTATAATAAGATGAAATAGAAGCAGAAGAAATAGCCAGGTCTATTGAATAACTTTTTCAACTTGATTTCTCCTTAGGTTATTTTTTATATTGCCCCAAAGGATAATGCAACCAATTAAATTCTCAAGCAATATAAATAACACGGGGAACTGGTTGATGAGGTTGTTGATATGGGATGTTTATCTGGGTGTTTGAAGGCAGATATAATATACAGACTGTTTGGGGAAACATCAGTATGAATATTAACATGAATTCTGACAGCTATGGTTTGAAGTGTAATTTGTAAATGTAAGTGGATGACGAAAAATGCTTGGTATATATATATATATATATATATATATATATATATATATATATATATATGTCATCAACCCCTCTTCCCCCACTCTCTTGCTGCATGTTGTTTTTTCTGAATGCGCTGTATCAGTGGATTCTTGTTACATCTTCAACTGATAAATATGTTTCTTGAAATTCAATTGTAATTGAATTCTATTTATTGATGATATCCTTTAATTTTGAGACTTTATTTTTATTTGATCAATTCCAGGAAATCTGGGAGGCCATAGGAAAATGTAGGAAAAGAAAAAAAAATCCTCTCTAATTTTTAGATGATTCCAAATAATCATCATCTGTTACCATCTTATCTTTGTCGAAGAGGTAAACTTTCTATTCATCTTCATCAAGTTCAGATTTATTATGAGTACTTTTATTGTTCTATTTTTTAATAAATTTGAATTTGTCTTTGGGGAATTATTTCTGGTGGAACATGATTTTTTTATCTATTATTAGTTTTTGGTTCTTTCGATTATTGTTTATTTCTAGGGGGACATGCAATTTTGGGAGGTGGAATGCCTGATGGAATTTTTTTTCTTCTTATTTTGGGATTGAATTTTTCTTGTGTACAATTTGAATTTATGCTTTTGGAAGGTGAGGAAGGAGTTAAATTGGAATTTTACTGGTAGAGGGGTTTGAATAATGAAGTTAGTCTGTGAAATTGCATGACTGGGAGCTTCTGTTTTTATTGCTATTGTATGGTTAGCAGTATTAACTGTTTTTGGTTTTGGAAGATTAGAGACCTTTGGAACAGAGTTATTTTTAATGCAGATGCATATGATATGCCAACTGTAGGGGTGCACTAATTAAGAATTTTTCTAGCATCAGGAGACTAAATTTTGTGATTTATTTTTATAGTTTGAATTTTTTTTTTTTTTTTTTTTTTGTTATTCATTCTAGTCTCTGCTTTCATGCCCTATAATGGAACATTGGGCACATGTTTGTTGACCACTGCCTGATTGAATAGAATGGTCAAATCTTTAACATTTAAAACAACACAAATTCTGGGTATATATGGTTTGACAAGTCAATTCAAATATTCTATTTTGAATTTAGGCAGAGTAGGGCAATTGAAGGTGAGGATTAAAAGTTTCGTAAGAATTATTTGACATTTAGGTTGGACTGTTATTCATCGGATGGCACAAACATTTTGATCCTTTAAAATTTCTAAAATATATAAGAAGTTCCATCTTTGATATGACTCCACGCGATAATTTCAGGTAAAAGAAGGTGCCTCTGGGACTAAATAGGTACTTGTATTTTTAAATTCATTATCATTTCAGCCTGCTTTAACATTTGATACTGCAGCAAAAAATATTGCCTGTGTTTTGCCTTTTCACCTCTCCCACCTTTCTTGATAAAGTTTTATGTATAAGGATAATAAAGATGCTATTTAGAGACTTTTTATTTTTACTTACTACAAAAAAAATCTGTATTTAATTTGTTATGTGATAACTTGTAATTTTTTGTTTTGTCCAATGACGATATATTTATTTTTCTTAAGAACTGCTGTGCTCCAACTTCATAGATGGAGCACAGCATTGGTTGATGGATTTAGGCATCCACCAGGGCACGAAGAAGGGTTTGGATCCATAGGGGGAAGGGGTTAAAGTTCACTTTAGTGGGCATCTACTCAACCAGGAGCCCAACAAAGGAGGCAGTTTGCCAATTATCTGAGTAATGTCAGACACGGCACTTATCTCAGAGGTGTCACTGAAGTATAGTAATACGGCTCAGGGGTAAGAATCTATCGGTTCACCTGAGGCATCCCAACTGCATTACTAATCCTCAAGCAATGTCTTTGGGGTTCGAGAGAAACCTTTCAAAATCAATTACTAGATTGACAGGAGTGGGTTCACTCCTGTCATCTATCTACATAGAAGAATGGATCAAAGGGAATGCAGCAGGATCACCAAACTTTGCTTTCCCTCGGTACGGATCGTTCCACACTTCAAACATGCAGGTCAGGTCAAAAGACTAATTGACATTAATGTTACATAATTTAAGGTTTTTTTTAAAATCCCTAATGGAATAAGAATCAAAACACACACAGACTAATACTGTCTCTGTCCAAAGGATTAACTATGCTACCGAACATGATTTTAGTTTGTGGAGTAACATGTGGATGAGTGATAAAACTAATCATGTTAATTACCCAATACAATTTAAACTTAACTATCATGACATTTTATCAAAACATCTAACAAAATGAACAGTCGCTAAAATAAATTAATTCTTCTGAAAAATATAAGAAAGAACTTTTTTAAAGTGTTAGTGTGATGCTATGATACTAAACTTGTTTCAGGAGGACTTTCTTTATTACATATGTTTTATGAATGTCTCATTTTCATATCCATTTTATTTAAATTTAGTCAACGTATATACCAAAACAAAGGTACTATTATTACTGTATAATTTCTTATTATTTTTAATTAAAATCATTTTCAATATAAGGGTATCTTAGTTTTCAATTTTTAAATAATACTTACCATATATAAAGAGCTCAAAGCAATTATTGATTTACCAAGAGAACATTTTTTTCTATATTGTGTGATTTCCATTTAATTTCTTGAATCTGCAACATGTTCTATTAGCTATTCTACTAATATTTCGAATCATTTATAAATTAAGCATTTTAATTAGGAGTTATGTATTGATATTATATTTAAAACTCTAATGATTAACATACAGTTTTTATCTCTAATGTGTCAGAAATATAAATTTATATATAATTTTAAATCTAGAAGTATAAATTTATCTATAATTTTGAATCAAAGTTGATTGTATATCAAAGACTATATAAGGAAATATCTCATATTTCTTTTTGAGTCTGTTCGAGTGGGGGGGGGGAAGGAGAATTTCTATGGTTCAAGTGAATTATTAGCAGCTCATTTGAAAATAATAAGATTTGGTAAAATCCACTATTTTGTTATATCGGTGTACAGTACAGCAATTTTTGAAATGGAAAAAGATATGTGACTTTTTTTTTTCTCTATAAATGAAATTCATGTGAAATAATGAGTTATTTGGGAGAGGGCTTAATCAAAGATCAAGATCCTCAATTCTTTCGTCAAAATTTTGCCCTCGTGTTGCTTCCAAGTGCGACATTATTAAACTATCACTCATTCCCAGAATCGAACTCTGTAATTTTAAGAGTAAAGAAGAATTTCTACAGAAATCACTGCTTGATTGTTATAAAATATTTTTTAATTTTTTTAAAATAATTGACATGGAAAACTTTTGTGATTATGGTAAACATAGATATAAGTAGAATAAATTATTGTTATTAGTTTATTAATACTATAATAAGCTTATGTTAAAATAAAATAAACCAAATTTAGAAATAAGTTTTGAAATGCTGTTTTAAAAAACGTTTGGATTTTTATTTTAAATTTTATTAATGCATCCCATATTATATTTTAATTTCAATTCAAAGTAAAAAGTTCAAAAAAAATTTTAAAATTGTGTTTGGTATCCTTCTTTCATAAAAAACATTTCCATGATCAGATTTTGAAATGTATATAATTTTGAAGGAGTTATGTTAAGTAATAAAACATGTACAAACATCAAGCAGGCCTTTGTTTTTAAGAATGTTTAATTCCGAAATCTTGTTAAAAAATGAGTATGATTTGCCAGCAACACGTCAGTAAATTTAGAACATCACACATTATAATTTTCTACTTATTATGTTATTTGAAATACATGATATTGAAGCAGAAGGCGAAACAAATGTTTCTTAAATAACGTGGCTAGATGTGTCATGCTTCGAATGTACACTGTTAAAATTTTTGTTCAAAATGTTTTTCATATTCTTGCATTTCAAATATAAAACTATTCACATTAGGCCATTATAAAAGGAAGTAATAGGAATTTTTGGATTTAAGTTTCATTCTTTAATGTGGTTTTAGTAACTGAATCAAAGCAAAGTGATCTATACAAATCCAAGTAAGGTTATGTTATTTAATTTATGTACGAATTTCAATTAGAAAATGTAATCAATTTAATTAGATGGTTCCCTGTTAAGCTTGGAGCCCATTTTCAGGAAATTGTTGAAATTGGTCTGATACAATCTTTTATTGTATTACAAACAACATTTTGAATTATTAATTTAATTAGATAATTCCCTTTTAAGCATGGGACCTAATTTTGGGGAATTATTTAAATTAGTCTGGTACCATCCGTTTTTGTGAAGCAAACAACATTTTGCATTATATCTATATGTGTTTCTAAGGGATTTATTTTTAGCGGAAATTCGGTTCTCTCGCAATTTTTAGTAATTGTTGATCAAAACGATTTTAATGTTGTTTGGCCTGATTTAAGATTAAAATTTTCTTTTCAGTGTTCAATTTTTTTAATAATTTTTTTTAATTACCATTCATATAAAAGTGTGCATGCAAAACATTTTACTGCCTAGAATCAAACCTTTCTAGTAATGACATTAAATTTTAGTAACGTTTCTTAAATGTTTAACCTCAGTTTTAATACATTTTTGAAAATTCCAGATCTTGAAAAGTTCTTATTGGTTAAATTGCATAGATTTTTTTCCAGGTTTTGCATATTCATGCTTGTATGTTTTGTATGTTATTGTGAAAAACGGTAGGCATGATCTGTTTCCAATTTTTGTTTTTATATAATAATTAGGAAATATATTTAACACTTTTAATTAAAAATTTATTTGCTGGAAAATTGCTAATATGTTTCTGTATTGTTAGTATTTTGGTGAATTGCACTTGTTATTTATTCATATAGCAAAATCTTAAAGTAAATCTCATCAAAACTGACTGATATTTCAGCTGGAACTCTGATTCTGTAACAAACTTTCATTGCAGTTAATAATGGCAGCTTCTGTAATGAACTAGACCCTAAAATTTCTTGTGTGGTGTGAAATTTAGGAGACTGATATACTAGTTTTGATACTTTACCCCAGTGCTAAGTGTTGTGCTCTAAAGTGACCTCTATTAGAACCAACTGTGATATTTCAAGTGACCCAACTACCGTAGACTACGAAAAACCGTACTGTTTAGGTTTAATCCACATTCATACAAAAAAAAAAATGTTAGCAACATAATGTATAGTTTTTGTTTGCCATGCGGCTGTATTTGGTATTAGAACTCTTATTAATTATTCTTATTGATTTCAAGTCATCTTGTGAGTAGACAAAAAGGATTCCACTGATAGTTAATATTAATTGAAAATATGCTTACATTTCAAATTTTCATAAATATACTCATGGACACAAAAATTAGCGCACCAAGAAATAATTGCGGGATCGTAACGAAACTTGGCGTGAAGGTACATGCCGGGAAGATATACAAATGATTAGAAATGGAGCTTGATTGCGCATTACGTATAGCCGGTAGAGGGCGTGGAGTATAAAACAGGTAACCAAAGCTTATTTGAGTGTGCTGAATCGTTTACAATGGAAGAGCTGAGGTAGACATGCCATTTCGCTGTTTTCGAAGACGATATGAGCAGCTGTCGCAGTTTCAGAGGGGGAGAATCATCGCCATGAAGGAAGCTGAGTGATCATCTAGGCGAGTAGCTCGTCAATTAGGCCGCTCTGATTGTGTTGTGAGGAGGCGTTGGGACCAGTGGATCCGAGATATGTCATTTACACGAAGACCAGGATCAGGACGCCCTCGACAGACCAGTCGTCGAGAAGACCGCCACATCGTACGAAATGCACGCCTACAGCCAACTGCTTCATCGGCCGCCATCCAGGCACAGGTAACACCTTCACTAGAGGCCCCTGTGTCTTCTCGAACCAAATGAAGGCGCCTGGCTGAAGGACATTTGGGATCGTGGTGCCATTAAGTGTGCTGCCCTTGACTCCCACTCATTGACGCCTCCGTTTGGAGTGGTGCCGCGCACGAGGAAACTGGACTGCAGCGGAATGGAACCATGTCATCTTCAGCGACGAATCCAGATTCATTCTCAGCAGTGATGACAATCGTGTTCGTGTGTGGAGACCCCGTGGTGAATGCCTCAATTCTGCCGTTGTTTTACAGCGACACACCGAGCCCACAGCTGGTGTGATGGTATGGGGTGCCATTGCCTACAATACACGGTCACCCCTAGTATTGATCCGTGGCACCATGACAGCCCAACGGTATGTCCATGACATCCTGCAACCACATGTGTTGTCACTGATGCAACGGCTCCTAGGAGCCATTTTTCAACAAGATAATGCTCGGCCTCACACGGCAAGGGTGTCAAAAGACTGTCTCCGCAATGATACTACCCTTCCTTGGCCTACCCGATCCCCAGATTTGTCTCCAATCGAGCATATCTGGGATCATTTGGGATGGCGAGTAGAGCATCCCACGAATTTGAACGAACTAGAGGCAAAATTACAGCAAATATGGAACGAAATGGCTCAAGACATCATACAGAACTTGTATGCCTCAATGCTGGATCGTATCGCATCGTGCATTCGCGCTACAGGGGGTTCAACTAGGTATTAAATCCTCCGTTCTTTTGCCTTTTTCTCTGAAATAAATGATCATTTTTCTTTGATTTTCTAATCATTTACTTATATCAAAGTAGTCATTACGTATAAAAAATTTCGTTTCATTTTGACGACTCCTTCTTGGTGCTCTAATTTTTTTGTCCATAAGTGTACATGTAAAAGTTTTGCTATGTTTCTGTACAAAAAAAACTTAAGAACATTCTGTACATATGTTCTTAAGTTTTTGAAACTTGAAAGGCTTAAAAAATTGCTGAAAATATCTACTTGTTTTCAGAAATATATTTTGGATGTTTTTGTGATTTTGGTTAAAATGTTCTCATTCAACTTTTTTATGTTTGATATCACAATATAAATTGTGATTTTTTTTTATTTGGTGTATTTTTGTTTATAATTTCTCATTGTTAAATATCTTTGAGATTTCACAATGCTATCATTTAAATATGTTCAATTTTTCTAATAGCCTCCTGCGAAACCTCCAAGAAAGTCTTTAAGTCCACATTCGTCTGAAACGAAAAATGTTTCATCACAAAGGAATAGTTATGAATTTTTATGTCTTGCCACAAGTGGTATACATGACTGTTCTTCGAAGTTCTTTGATAGAAACAAGAATAACAAAAGCTTAAATTATGCTAAACCATATCACAAAACAGAATATGTGGATATGTCTTTGACGAATCAAATTATTGCTACGTATGAAAATCATGACATAATATGTTCCAATGGATTGGACATAAACAGAAAGTCTTTGGGTTATGATAATGCAAAGGATTTACATTATTCTTCTTGTGCCAGTAAGTTTTCTGAAGTTGTACCATTTTCATTATTTTATGATGATGGATACAGAAAAGGAAGTTCCTTTAATAATTTAATGCCTTCCAAAAGTACACCTGCACTTCATGCTTCTAGACATACTTTAGATCAAGTGGTTCCTTCTGTAAGTAAAGAATTTCCGTTTCAAAAACCTACAAACTTTAATCTTGTTAAAAAACGAGCTTCAGTCCACATACCTTCGAGTCCAAATAGTTATGATCAACCTCCTACTCCTGACAATCCACCCCCATCACCAGGAACTGCAGAAATAGGAATCCATGAAAAAATTCATCCTACTCGACAGGTAAATTTTTAATTGTACTTTAAACTGATATTTCTATATATTATATATTTTTTAAATATTTATATGTGAATTCCATATATACATACAATAATGAGAAACTTTAAATTGTTTCATTTAAAATCTAATGGATATTTTTAGGGGCTTGTAAGTGTATAATATTAATTTTTAAATCGTTTTCAATAATGTATTTTTAATGTAAAAAAAGAAATTACATAGAATTGAAGATATCTTAAATGAGTTCTAAGTTTTTTTTTTTTTTTTTTTTTTTTTTTTGGGATTTTTTAAATTTTTTTTAAAAAAAAAAATGAAAAAATATCAAACAGATTGTGAAAAGAATATTAGCCTGTGATATTTAATTTTGAAAAGCTTTTTAGTATTGTATAAATCAATTGCCCTGGTGTATTACATTTAAAGTAGACTTAAAAAAAGAATCATGCTTTTTATATGGCTTTGTGCATGATTTTTTTTTCTTTTCTCTTTTTTTTTTTTAATTTTTTATTTTTAATACTTTTTAATAATTAGTGCCTGATATTAAATATAATCATGTAAAAGATTTAGATGTTATGAGATTGAAAAATGATACTTGCTGTTAGTATTAAACTCATCAAATGATATTGAACTTTTCCTGTTTGAATTAATGAAGTGTGAGGGCAATCTAAAGATTTGTATAAAGCAATTTGTTCTGTCAAAATGTTGAATTCAGAGGAAATTCAGCTGCATTAAGACCAAAAAAAAAAAAAAAATTAAAAAATTATTTGGGAATAAACATGGTATCACAGAATAGGCAAGAAGTAATTACAGGTAACAAAAGTATTTACAGGCACAAAAAAAAAAAAAAAAAAAAAAAAAGGAGATAACGTTCTGAAAAATTATTAAATACAAACCTTTTATTTATAATTCCTTATAAGCAATTCCATTTTTTTTTAAAATTAAAAATACAAATGTATGCATAACACAAAACGAAAATAAACAAAAACTAGTTTCATTTAACTCTTTGAGGGGCGATATATAAAAAAACATTAAATTTTAGTTAAAATTCATCTCATATGAATTAATAATGTTAAAACGACACAATATCAAGCGGTAAAATTAATTTTTATTTATTTCCTGATTTTTAAGACCCATTATATATAATATACCACCGCCCCTCTAGGACATTTTATTTGTACACTCGTTATTTAGTATTCCTTCGAAGAAATAATAAAATCTTTCATTGAAAAGTATATTATTTTAGTTAATTTGAGAAATATTAGGATCACAAAACACTTTTGAAAAAATGAGAACTTCTTAGTTTACTTAGATTCTTTGATAAAGTTCACCACTAGAGTCCATGAACCCCTACTGTCGTCAGTTTATGCATTTTTATTTCTATGAGTGTTAAGTAAAACTTTTTTTATACATATGATTTTCATAATTTAATGTTAAAATTATACTATGAACTTTATAAACCAAATTTAGTAGAAATGCATATACAGTTTTATTTAAAATAAGGCATATTTTTTATTGAATATACAGTAAAGATATTTTTTTCCTCACTTGTTTCTGTAGGTAACTCCGATCCATCAGAAGGGACATCTTAAAACAAAACAAGTTTTTAGTCCCCTGTAAAGTATCTCTTTTTATATATATATATATATATATATATATTTAAAAAATTAATTAAAATTGGATTGTAAGGCTATTTTAAGTAAAATTAAGAGTAAGAGTAGATCCGTAAGAGTTCAAAAACCAGCCGTCCACGGTAATTGTTCGCATTCGAAAGATACCCTCTCACATATGGGATGGACAGATGTGTCTAAAAGAAAAAAAAGTTCAGCCCTCCTTATTCTGAATTATTTATGGGATGTACGCTGAGGGCTCTGTTCTTCTTACAAAGCGGGATAACTCTTTGCTGTATTGTATCTTTTGTAACACATTTCTTCAATGATTTACATCTTAGTTTACTTAGATTCTTTGATAAAGTTCACTGCTAGAGTCAATTAACCCCTACTGTCGTCAATTTTTTCTCATGCTAACTCTACATGTCAAATGTCGATTGCAAGTCTCATGTCTATCAACAACAACAAGTCCCTAATCTGCTGTCTCCAGCCAGTTCTATCTCGGACGCTTTCGAAGACTATATCTTCGTCTTCGCCTTGTTAGATATTTTTGCAATAGTTTTGGTTTTGAGAAATCCTTTTTTCTCCCTGCGCTTTTGTTTGTTGTCTTTTCGTGGCACGCACAGCGTTGATAAATTTTTATAAGTCATCTAAAGGGCTATTGTTTTAGGTGAAAGGTTTTGGCGTGTCATATCACTTTTTAATTTTTTATCGTTCGCTTCATTTTTAATTACATTTATCTTAAGTATATTCAATTTAATAATTTTTCGTTTGCTTTAATTTTAATTGCATGTAGTTGATATATGTTCAATTTAATAATTTATCGTTTCCTTTAATTTTAATATCTGAAAAGTTTACTATTATCCATTTCTCTATATTTCATCGTTTATTTTTTTTCATCGTTTTTAAAAGTTATTCTAAAGTTAAAAAGCAAAACTTTGAATATAACTTTTTTTTTCCTGTTTTAAATTTCTTTTCTTCGGAGAATAAGTCAGAATTTTTCCTCGCTGGCACTTTATAACATATTTACGACCTCTATATTTCACTGTAATAAAGTGAACCGTCACATATCAGTCTGATTCAAAAATTTTAGTGCTGCCATCTGTTGCTTTCTAACCCTCTGTGTCTGCGGTGGTATAAATTTTATACCGCTTAGTTTGAAGTATGAAACGAATACTTTATTTATTTTGTTTTGAATAATTAACAATATTTACATAATATTTCAAACATGTGGATTGATTAGCGGATGAAATTAAATTTTTCATTTCAGAAACATTTCTGTAAGAGATAAAACAACCACTTGTTAGGAACTTTCATTAGATTCAAAGCAATAATTTTGATAATTATTCTGCACGGTTAATGCCATCTAATTTAAGTAAATAACACTATAAGCTACCACTTAAAGATAAATGTGTGGGAAAAATGTATTTTATAAAGATTTTTAGGGTGCTAAATATGTGGTATAAAAATATGCCACCGTCCCTGAAAGAGTTAATGTTACCTAAATTTAATAAAATCCTTCCTCATCACTGCTCAGTACAATCATTTGATAATATTTTATTGATTGAACGTTATTATCTCCACTTTCAGAACCTTTTTCTTCATTTTGATTTTTTGCATTTTCTAGCTTTAAAAAATCTGTTATTATGTTTTGTTTGCTGGTTCTTACAAGGTCATAGGAGAGGTTGGAAAAACCTTTATGCATTAATTGATATTCCAACCATATAACCTCTTTTCAGGGTGCCCGCTGTTTCCAAAAAGGAAACCAGCAAAGGGCCGAAGCACTAAGTAAACAGAAACCAGGAATATCCCTCAATCCCGCCCTGTGCTGCAAATATTTGTTTTGCAAACATTTGTTGTAATGCAATCCCTCAAGAGAGAGCTCCACAAGAGACTCAAAGGTCAGCCGAAGCCACAAACCAGTTTGAACCGGTAAAATATACTCCAATTAATAAAAATAGTTCCAATAGTAATTTTAATTTCCTAACAGCAATAGCTGAACTCCAAAATTTGTTTAACAAGTTCCTGAAACTCTTCGAAGCATTAAACAGCATGTCAAAGGTAGAAAACGAACTAGACAAGCTCAGTATTTTTATTATGAGTGTAGTCATTTCACCACTCACAAACTAAATAATTAAAATTCTCATTTCTAGGCCTCAAACTGGCTTACTGGAAGACCTTCGGAGTTAAGTCCCGTGACTTTGAGTTACAGTACTTTATAGATAAGCTCTCCCTGATTTAATTATCCTACAAGAAACACCCCTAGCACCAGGTACACATCACAAACGAGTATACGGCGGCACTGCTATTTTAATAAAACTTCCTCTCTCACATTCCTCTCTCTATAAAATTCCAACATCCACACTATACAATGAGAAGCAACCATTGTTGCACTCACACCAACAGATGAAAACCTATTAATCGTTACTTCAATGTATATCCGTCCATTTGTCAGAGCCATACATATACCCATTGATATCAGATCTATTCTAAATTTAGGGCCGATCTCACTAATATGCTGAGATCTAAATTCTAAGTTCACCAGCTGGGACTGCACTTATAATACTTCTAGAGGTAACATATTTAGTAATTTTACTGAACAGAACGTCATAGAAATCATAGCCACACGCTACGGCAATAACTTCGCCTCCACCATTGGTATCTCACTCACGGCGAATTTTTATTGGCCCTTCCAGATTTCCTCGCTACCCCAACTAAGTAGCTATCGCAACCCAATTCTTATTCACTTTGCATCACAAAATAAATTAGATATACCGCCAACAAAAAAGTCACGACAAACTTGGAGTTTTTTAGAAAAACACTCATAGCAAAAACAATTGCAACATTTTCAGCACACAGTGGAGAGAATATAGAAAAGCAAATCGCCGAGCTCACACACAACATAAGAGCGCATAAAATTGCTTCAAAACCAATCGAAACGAACACACAAACCTTTATCGTTAGGGAACTCAGGCAACTTTTTATAGATAGAAATAATGCCAAGAAAACCTAGCAATTTACTTGATACCCTTTAGATAAACAGAAATTAAATAGACTACAATAGGTACCCTTTGGTATATGGCCAAAGTGTTCAGGAAAAAGAGAAACCCAGTATCCACCCTAAAAAGCCTTACTAGTATCTCACTTAGCGACACAGACGAAGTTGAAACATTAGTCGACTCTTTCCAGAGTCAGTTTAAATTAAATGATATTGGTACACCAACGCATGATAGAACAGTAACACTTGTTGTTCATGGTTACTTAACTAATGACAATAATTTTGATAACTAACCCCCCCTCTACCCCGCCCTATTCTCTGAAATAGCTGCTTATTTCAAAAAGATTAAAATTAAAAAGCACGTGGAATAGAAAGAATAACAAACAAAATGATTAAAACCTCCCACCTCCTTGCATCTTCCAATTAAGAAATATTATCCAGAATATGTTCGAACTCAATCACTTCCTGGGGGCCTGGAAAACCGCCGCAGTAGTTAGATACTGAAGCTGGTTAAATATTCGAGCTGGCCAGAAAACTATCGGTCAATATCTCAGCAAAATTGCCGAGAAACTCATATTAAACGCACTAAACCAGCATCTCCATAGACATGATAACCTGTTCCACGAGCAGCATGGCTTCGTACCAAAGCTGTCCACATCCCACCAACTTATCCGAGTTGTGGATTATATTAAAACAGGCTTCATCAAAGAAACAAAATATAGGAGTGATTTTCCTGGACATCCAGAAAACTTTTGACTGAATTTGACTTACTTACCTTCCCTTCAAAATGATTAAATTTAAACTCCTTACCTAGTAAAATTAATAAATTCATATCTGACAAATAGAAAATTTTCGATCACGCTTAACGGGACCTACTCAAATCCCCGATTTATTGAAACAGGTGTCCCGCAAGGCGAAATAATGTCTCCGACTTTATTTAATTTGTACGTTACATCCCTTTGCATCAGAACACCATTCTCTGCATGTATACAGGTGACACTATGGTACTAGCCAGAAATGATAGTCCAAATGCTATCGGCCATGCACTAGACAGACTCTTCCCTGAACTAGAAGACTGGTCGGAAACTACTTGGAAAATTGCCCTGAACGTTTCCAAGATTGAGGCCGTCTTCTTTCCCAGAAATAATCGAAAAATCGAAATTGGCATTTATTTTGACATTTATTTATTTTATTATCATTACAAAAAACTCTCCTGGTCCTGGAGCATCAAATATCTTGGTGTAACGTTAGATAAAAAAAAAAAAAACTTTCACTCATTACACTCTTTAAAAATAGTATACAAGTTCAGTCCATGATTTATATCCACTTATCGTGCGCATTTCTGCATTATGTAGACGTAATAAAAAGCTTATCTATATTCTGATAATAAGACCTATCCCGTCATAGGATTTTCCATTCTGGTCACATTGCGCAGATACAACAATAGACCTCTTTGAAAAATCACAAACAATCATCCTTCGTACAATATTAAGGGTCATTTCTATCGACCAATCTGAAAACACCATCTCGGCTCTGTCGAAAAGAATCTATTCCCGTTCAAATAACCATCAGATAGGACAAACAGGATTTTCATCTTCAAGCCTCCACCACTAAATCTGCTGCCTCCATAGATTATTTAAATTTATTATATATTTTAAATCCTTTATATTAAACTTTTATTTCACCACCTAAACATTATACTTTTAAAACGGAAAAAACCTTTTTTCTCATGCTACATTCTTTAACATGATAAATTTTATTTCATTTATTCATTCATATTATCACAAGGTTTTTCTTAAACTAGTTCTCTATATGCAATTACATTTATTTTCCTCTGAAATTTTTAACTCTTTTAGGCATAACCTCTTTAAATTTATCTGCTATTTCTCGTTCTACCATTGCCATTACTTAAATTTTTACTCCTGGGTAAGCGTTGAACCAAAGTTTAGTCTCACAATAGAAATTAGTTTCAGCCAGGCCGGAGACAAAAGTCCGAAGGGTTAAGAACTATTTTTCCACTACTGTAGATTTTATGGTATAGAGATAGGCAATTTTGCTGCTTTCGTTTGAATTCTCGCCTTCTTTTAACGGAAGAGTCTGCATTTAAGAAAAAATATTCAAGATTTTTAGCTAAACTTAGGCCTTCTTGTGATTTTTTAGTATTAATTTATTTACTTCACAAGCTTCATAAATGCAATCGTTCTCAGAATTGATTTAATTTACAATTTTGGATACATGCCACCAATTTGAATCTCTGACGGTTCAAGGACATGTATTTAATGTTCTTCCCACATGTATTTAATATTGATGTTTTTAGTTCTTTTATCGACAAAGCTATGAAGTGGATGCAGTGCTTCATTGAGAATTGTTTCCTAGCTTCCATTACATTTACTGATTTCGAATCTGTTAAGTCTAGAATCCTTTTAAAAGATGATCCAAGATTTGTATCTTTACTTCTTAAGAAGTAAAGTTAATCTTAAATGTTTTTTTTTTTTTTTTTTTTTAATCTTTATCAGACATAGATTGAGATTGAAACTTAATTTTTCAAAATTTTGTCTTAAAAACGAAAAAGTCATTCTTTGACACATCATGGCTAGACGCTGACTGTCAACCAGCCACCTGAGACACTTTTGTCTCCAGGTCACAGAGTTGAACAAAAAAGGTCTTCCGCCTGTGGGCCCTCGACTGCGATCGCATTTTACCACAGATCGATATGATCTAAAGAAATCGCATCGCACTTTATCCTTTTTTTAGATACTTTGTCCTTTTTAATTTTCGAGTAAAGTCACATCCTTTCACAGATGTGTGATTAAAACGAATGTAATTCAAAAATAAAGATTTATTTATTGGCTTGTGTTTCGTCGTCTTCGTTTGTATTTCCGATCTCGTTTTCTGATGCTGGGAAAAAAATATTTTTAAGTTCTTTTTTGAGATGTTTTGATATGTCTGAGTTGTGTCCCACACATCGAAACAAACTTTGAAGGGTGTGTCCACTCCAGTTAATTTCTTTTCCCGTTATTATTTTAAGGTAATTTAGTTTTTAAATGTATTAAACAAAAATAATGTTTTGGAAAAAATAAACTCCATATATACATCCAGTAACTTAAATCCACGAGATTTAAGAAATATTAACTATTTTTAATAAGTTAAATTTAATGCAATATTGCATTTATAAGGTGAACAATTTTTTATAAAAGTAAGCGATAAAAACCGATTTTTCTCTCCAGAATACTTAAATTGTAAAATTCATGTCACAAAAATCTACATTTAGCTGGTGCTTTTGTAAAACATCACTCGATTTGCTCTTTTTTTTGGCTCATCCTTGGCGGAGTTTTAAAAACTGGTTTACAGTCATAGATGGCGCTGACTCTTGCAAGGTTGTTGGCGCATTATTTAAGTGAGTGATTTCCAAAATAGGCTATAAAAATACCTCTGTAACACTACTAGCAATGATAGAAACTGTGGGGGTTTCACAGTTATAAAGTTAGAAATCGAAACGGCTTTCAGATAAATTGCGTTCAAGAGACATCTTTTTTTGGAAGGGTGGAGATCTAACCATTTCTGCCAATGCTAAAGAAATTTAAGCAGTTTCTTTTCTCTTTATAAAAACAAATTTTATAGAAAGATAGAGCTATTTAAATTGTTCATGATTATAAGTGGAAAATATGGAAAGTATGTGTGTTTTTTTTTCCTTATCATGTGCAGCAAATATTAATAAATAAATAAATGAGAAAATATTACGGTGAATAGAAAGGTAAAATAAAAATAATGAACGTTGGGAAGATTGACAATCATTTAACAACAGAAATGTTGCCATAAATTAACATTTTCCATGCGTATGTTTAACTAGTATTAATTTAATTGTTGAAAATTTGTCTGCGTATATTAATTTATCGTGTTAAAACTAAGCTGAACAATCAAGCTAATGATTCTGAACAATCTTTCGAGACTAAATTATTTCATGAAATAGAATTGAATCAAAGCATTGATCGCCTTTCGTTTTCTCATAGTCGCTATTCTTATCGTCGCAACAAAAACTCTCACGAAAAAAATTGTTTCTAAAAGGCGCGATTTTTTTGATTTGCTGGTAACACAGGCTCTTTGGGAATAAATGTAGCATAGATAAATGCGTACAACCCTGTATATGGTAGGAAAACGAAGACAGCAAAGAGTAACGGCGACTTATTCTTTGCCTAAGGAATTGCGTCGCCTGTTTATTCGAGACTGGATGACAGATATTTCCTTTCCGGTCAACACCGACTCTGATGTGTCTTTAATCCTTGCTAATGTCTATCGAAAAAGAAACTCTTCCCAATAAACTCTGTAGGCTGCAATTTCTTCCAATATTAATGTATATGGACAGAAAACATTATCCTTGAACTTTAATTTAAGACGAAATTTTGTATGGATTTTTCTGATTGAATCTTTCACTACACAATATTAAAGTTCCATAGGTCATTTGCACAATAAGTACTCATTTAGTGGACTGTATTAATATATCTCTTTAATAATTCACAAAAGACACCTGCACGTGGTGCCTTCACAGATAGCTCGTCTTACACTTCACTCGTATACACGATGAGCGCTTCCCGCTCTTCTTCCAGTTACAGTTAGAATCACAGTTACCAAACTCCTCATTTACAGGTGGCGCGGTGATAGCGCATGCAAGCGTTAACACTGATTGTTGACGTTAGTACACCTTTTCTTGAAGCACATTTTCTCCATTATTTTGAATTGGTACCAGATCTCATGCAAAAATGTCTTAGATATACGAAAACAAAATTGCAATCAGTAGGTCATTTAAAACATACCAATCTCTATTGGGTTCAAAATTCGAAATTACAAGAATGCAATTCGGACTGTGTAACGCATCTGTGACATTTCAACGCTTCATAGATGAAGTCACTCGAGGTTTATTAGGTGTTTATGCTTTTGTCGACAATATACTGACATCATCAAAAAACACTGCGGAGCGTTACTAACATTTAAAAACCTTATTTTCTATATTAGATGAATTCGGCCTTTGCATTAATGTTTTGAAATGCATATTTGGTGGTACGACAATAAATTTTTTAGGTTTCAATCTTTCTGAAAATGGAATTAAACCTCTACCTGATAAAGTCCAATGTATATTAGATTTTCCGAAACCGAACACTTTAACTCAGTCGCGTAGATTTTTGGACATGTTTAAATTCCATAGATGTTTTGTACCTAAAGCCGCTCATATACTTGCTTCTATAATACCATTTTTAGAAGGGCATGGTAATAATAATAGTAATAAAAAAAGAAGTCTCGTTCCAGTGTTCTCAAATCATCCGAAGTACTTAACTGGAATAAAAATTCAGAAAAAGCTTTTATTGCCGCGAAAAACGCGTTTGCCGAAGCTACCCTTTTGAGACATCCTATTTCAGGAGCTCATTTGAGCCTATGGATAGATGCCTCAGATGTTGCTATAAGAGGTTCTTTAACTCAATTATGACAAGGGAAAGGGAACCTTTTTATCTATGAGACTGAATAAAAGTCAACTGAAGTGGTCAACATATGATAGGGAACTGTTTTGCATTTATTCTGCTTTAAGAAAATTTAAACATATATTAAAGGGCAGAAATGTTATAATATATACTCATGAACAAAAAAAATTAGCTCACCAAGAAGGAGTCGTCAAAATGAAACTAAATTTTACATACGTAATGACTACTTTGATATAAATAAATGATTAGAAAATCAAAGAAAAAGGATCATTTATTTCAGAGAAAAAGGCAAAAGAACGGAGGATTTGATACCCTGTTGAACCCCCTGTAGCGCGAATGCACGATGCGATACGATCGGGCGTTGAGGGATACCAGTTCTGTATGATGTCGTGAGACATTTCGTTCCATATTTGCTGTAACCTTGCCTCTAGTTCGTTCAAACTCGCCGTCCCAAACGATCCCAGATATGCTCGACTGGAGACAATCGTGGAGTCGTGAGTTCGAGCCTTGTTGCCACTAAAGACTCGCTGTGTAGCCGTTGCTCATGCGCATTAAATCTGTCGGGGCTCGAAGTTCTCCCGTTTGTATGGTGGAGATGTTAGGAGATAGTGGAGCCAGCTCAGACGTCGTCCTCATCACTTGACCGAGATTCAAAATTTCGAGGTCCGTTGCCAATAGCCGTCATGTTGTTTCTAGTGCGACGAAAATAAAACCAATCAATCAATCAAAAATTTACACTGGTGTTCAAAATGAAGAGAATTTTCCGATTTGGTTGATTATCTCTAAATCTACTGGACAGGTTTTAATAAAATTTGGTTTGTACATAGGATTGATATAATAAAAAAATAACCATTCAACGGTTATAATACACACGCATGATCGTGCGTAACACTAATCGGAGTCGCAAGGTATGAAACGGCACTTGCAGAATAGAATTTAAAAAATTTGTTAATAGGGGGTATGGTCCCCACTTACAGATATACAGGCCTTATTCCGTGATTTTATGCTGGAAATAAGGGGGACCCGTGTGGTGACCGGGAGTGACAGAATAGTCCCACTTTAGCTCATGCATGTCGTAAGAGGCGACTAAAATGGGTACCCAGCGTCGGGGGGTATAGCCGGTCAACCTGCCCCTGGGGATTATATCAGGGGACCTCAGAGATTTACCTTCTTTGGGTAAGTACGGGCATCATGAACGCGAGGCACTCTAGTGATCTTTTTCCTTCCCACTCGGTTTATTGTCTTTGGTAAACATGGGTAACGTACCCCGGGTTATCCTTGCTATCCTTCTCTATTTTCGACCCTCCTTGTCAACCAATTTTTGTCTTTTTTTTTCAATTCTTTCCAGTCTAGACCACAGTCAAATCTTTTTTGGCGCAGCATAGCCACATCTGGCTCTTGCGCCAATAACCTTTACATTCACTCACTGGAAATAAAGGAGTTTATGAATTCTTGGGGCAATTGGTCCCACTCGTTCAGCAACGCTATTTTTAGGTCTTGGAGGGTTCTCGGAGGGTGTTGCGAATCGCTTGCCCTCCCCAGAGCGTCCCAGACATGCTCTATAGGATTGAAGTCTGGACATCTGGTTGGCCAATCCATCCGGCGAATATCCTCACTTTCCAGAAATTCGTCGACCAGATGAGCTCTATTTGGCTTCACGTTGCCATCGATTAAAAGGAAATCAGGACTAACTGTAACCCTGAAAAGGTTAATATAGGGCTCTAAGACCTCATCCCTACACCTCTCAGCAGTCACAGTGTCTCTTTCAAAGATATGGAGCTGTGTGCGACCATCCAACATGATGCCTGTCCAGACCATCAAGCCTCCGCTGCCGTAATGGTCGATTTCTCGAACATTGGAGGGCAGGTAGCGGGTCCCAGGTTCTCTCCATATGAAAGTACGGCGAAAATCACTGATTAGGCTGAACCGGTACTCATTAGAGAAGAGAACAGTGGCCCATTGATCCATGCTCCAATCTCTATGGTCTCTGCATCATTTTAAGCGGATTCTTCTGTTCGCAGAACTGAGCAGAACTCAAACGACAGGTCTTCTTTCAAACAGCCCTCTCTCATGAAGTCTTCTGGAAACAGTCACCCTTGAAACTCGGATTCCTGTGTCTGCATACAACTCACGAAAGATCCGAGAAGCTGAAGCTGTAGCATTCCTGTTACGCTGCGCTGTAATGGACAAATGGTGATCTTCTCTGGCGATCGTGGCTCTTGGACGACCTTGCCCTGGCTTTCTCTTGAAGGATCCGGTATCATTAAGCTGTTTCCGTAAGTTGGGCATGATGCTGGGCGTTAAATCGAATTCTCTGCAAATCTGGATTTGAGACCGGCCTGCTTCTAGCCTACCTACAATTCACCACCTCATTCTATCATTTAAACATTGATGGTTTCTCAGTTTTACTGTTTGAATTTCAATTTAAGCGATTGTTGGAAAAAACACCAACAATTCGGCGAAATGCGCTAGCGAGCGAAATGCTGATTTTGGCACGATCACTTATAAATCCTGTTTTTCGACTAGTTCCGTCCCTACACACGTATACGCTAGAGTATTCGACGTACAAGAGTTGCATATTTGTTTCGAAGCTGTATTTTTACATTTTGTTTAATTCTTTTCATTAAATTCGACAAAATATGCAAATTCTCTTAATATTGAGCACCAGTGTAATTATCTTATGCCAAAAGGACCTAACATTGTATTATAATGGAGTTTTTGTTAAATATAATTTCTTATATATTCACGTAATTCATTATTAGACGATAGGTATTTTACATAGAAGAGAATTCGGTCAGTAAGTTTAAAATACACTTATGTCCATGAATTAAGGAAAATACCAGTTCCGGCAAATAAGGGTTCAGAAACAAAACAAACGTGATTTATTCATATAGCCCATTAATTAACAAAAGATAAAGAAAAAAAGGATGGTATTAGTATAATACCATTCATATAAAAATTACGATTTCTGCTCCTTGGAGCAATTACAAAAAAATATCTCCCTTACAAAATCTTACCATTACATGGTTAGTATGATGATTCATACCTTGTATGTCTCTCAAACGATGAAATACAGTCCGTGCAACGCCTAGGCATGCTGAGTATCAAATTACCGAGCTGATCTTGGGGAAGATTACTCTACTCAGCAAGCAATGCTCTCCGAAGTTCCGGCACACATGTATGAAGTGGTTGACTGGCTGCAACTCGTCGGCCAAGTATGTGCCATACATGCTCTATCGAATTCAAGTCTGGTGAGAATACTGGCTTTACCATGCGGGTGATATCCTCAGATTAAAGGCATTCGTTTTGAATATTTGCTCGGTGAAGAAGCGTTGTCATCCATAAACACAAATTCTGCGTCACCCTTAAATAAACGTACATGTTGTTCCAGAATGTTGTCCCAATAAAATTGGCATGTCATGATTCTGATTTCAACATGTAGATCTGCTCTGGAGCCCAGTATAATTTCACCCGAAATGAGGAATCCTGTACCACCGCAACTGTCTCGTCCAGTGATGTTATCTTGGTGTTAGCGGTTACCTGGCATTCTTCATATGAAAGTCTGACGTGAATCAGACTGCAAACTAAGCCTGGACTCGTCGGAGAACACCACACAAGCTCCCAGTAACGATATCCACATATCCCTACTCCAGGCTAACAACTGGCGACAGTGAGTTGCTGTGAGCGGAACACATCTGACATGCCTGCGAGCACATATTCCAGTATGTCTCTTACGTCTGTATACGGTTTGCCTTGAAACTGTCGCATCCGTGTCTGATGATAGCTGATGAGAAAGGTCTGATGTTGCGCTCCATTTGCTTCTTTTTACTGTTACTTCCAAATACCGGTCGTCTTTCGGCGTTGTAACTCAGGGATTACCTGTACTGTAAAGTCTTTTGATATTTCCATCATTTTAGAATCGTTGCCAAATACTAGAGATGATACTTTGAACGATTCCATATTCTTTGGATACTTCCATTTGAGTACGCCCACATTTCAGGTGGCCGAGAACTCTACTATGTAAAAAATCATCCACATGCGTCCTCAGTGTCATAACTATTCGCTTGTGGCACTGAGCGACTTACGGTACGCTTGAGAACAATTTTATTTCTTACACTCTCGTCATTGTTACGTACTACACACCTTGACGTCATTGTGACGTACTACACATCCTAACGTCATTGTGACGTACTCTAACATTATAACGTACTGCACACGTGGCTACACACCCTGCAGTTGCGCTGCAATCAGAAAGTGGAACCTATGTAAACCAGCGCATGATGGAAGATTCATAAACGTAACGATCACATTCCGAAGTTAGGATGACGTGGGTCCATTAACGAAGAATGACAAGTAGACGTGTGAGAAAACATTTCGCACACTTTATAGAGTTTGAAAGGGGCTTGGTCATCTGAATGAAAACCGCAGGCTGGTCGACGCACCGTGTTGCTCGCCGGGTCGATCGTTCGGTGTGTACCGTCATATCATGTTGGGAGTAGTGGTTACGAGATGGTACCCACGTGTGGAGAACCGGGTCTGGAGCGACCAGGAAGACAACAAGGCGAGAACTTTGTACGGCAAGCGCTTGTGGATCCCACTGTGACCCTTTACTCGATATAATCAGATGTAGGGCTGCCTGTTGTTCCACGAACCATTTCCAGACTCCCTATGGAAGTGAATCTGCAATCCAAGGGCGCTTTTCGCGTTCTGCATTTAACACTGAAACATCGGCGACTCCGTCTACAGTGGTGCCAAGTCAGAGCGACGTGGAATGCCAGATTGTCAAAACGGTTTGTTTAATGAAGAATCCCGGTTCATTTTCTGAACAGATGATTATCGCTTACGGGTGTGGAGGCATTCTGGTGAATGGTACAAATCCACCCACTCTGTCGCTTGACATATTATCCACACGGCAGGCGTATTGATCTAAGGGGGGGGGGTAGTCTATGATAGCTGGTCCTATCTGTGTTGCTTTGAACTGTAATGGGTTGACATTATTATGATGACATTCTTCGACCCCAAGTGGAACCTTTTCTAAATGGTTTTCCAGGGGCAATTTTTAGCTAGATTATGCACCTCTGCATACAATTCGAATAGCTTAACACTTTTTACCTCATGTTCAAACTCTTCCTTGTAAGGCCTGCATCCCTTACTTGTCCCTTATAGAACATTTGTAGGACCAGCTGAAACGCCAGATGTCACCGTATCACTCTATATATGAATTGGAGGTGGCCGTTCAAGATTTGTTTGCCCATCTGCCTCAGGACAATATTCGACGTTTAATCAACTGAATGCCTGGGCCGTATTGCGGCATGTATTGCAGCAGGAGGCGGTTTGACGCGCTTATTAAGTTGCACTGTATTTGTCTAATTGTATACACTGTATTTGTTTGTCTTGATTTTGGAATCAAGTGAATCTCTCATTTATATCATTATGTATATCAGATTTCATTTCAATCCGAAGCTCTATTCTTGGTTCGCTATTTTCTATGTTGCTGAGTGTATGTTACTCATATTTAGAATTTTTGAATAAATATAAAATTATTGAATGAAATCTTTAAAAGAGCCTGTAAAATAATTTTTTTAAATATACTTTAATAAATGTTCATTGAAGAGTAGCCTACTTGCAGTTCGAGTACTACTTTCTATGGGACAAATTGCACGGAAAATTGCTTCTACTTATCATCCCCAGTTAAAAGTTTCGAATTTCATCTCTCTGTATAATTAACAATGTTAAAAATCCGGGCTGTTTCTTGTGATTAGAAATAATAATTCTCTAGGCTGAAATTCAGGAAGCTAATTTCGAAATTCCAATTTCTGTAATATTTTCGGAAGAATTGAAGTCTTCTAGTTTTTTACGGGAGCAATGAACTAATTATTTGATTTTGTAAATAGTTTCTTAATTAGTAAATATTCATTATAGAAAACCTTGTAAAAAACTTGATAAATGATTAAAATTTACTGTTATATATAATTAAAGCGAAAACTTATAAAGGAATTCTTAATAAATAAAATAAATAGTATTAAAATTATACGTAAGAGAAAGGTAACCTTATTTGGATGCATTATGCATTTTCTTTCGGTATTAAAATTTTCACATTTCAAATTCTCAATGATGCACTGCTTTGATCAACACTTTTATCAAAATTTGCTAAAATGATTGACTCTTCATTTGAATACCACAGGCAATTGCCAAATTTGTACTGAGCAGCAGACGAAATGCTCTTATTTATGTTTTCATATTTCTTGAAATCTTTTAAGTACTTAATGGTGCACCAACGAACTCTCCGATTTGGCTTGTTACAAGAAACAAAAAAAGGGGGAAAAAATTGTTCTTCGGACAGTTTACTTCAATTACTTTTAATCTAATATCGGTTTCAAAACGTTTTTAAAAAATAAATTGTGTATTTCTATTATTCGAGGATCATGTAAAATCACATGCAACTTGTTTTTGATAGTCGAGTTTGAGTTCCCGTCCAATAAAAACGATACATAAAATTCAAAGAGCTCCCGATAATCATTACATGTTTCTTTCAAACATTGATACCATACCCATCCAATAAAATTTCGGGGCCGCCCGCCAAAGTGTTATTATTCTCTGATTTTGTAAAGAAAACAATATCTGGACTAGTAATCATTAACTCGTGTTAGAAAATACTTGGTAGCGCTAATTTTTGTACTTGTGAATCCGACTTGGGGAAATGTCATCTCTTGATCTGAATACTGATCTAAAAACCGTTGAAACGGACAGTGTTAGAACTGGTTGTATCAGAAAAGAGGATTTGAGTTTCCAATCCACATTCTTTTTTAAAACATTCCAGACAGCTTTTCTAAAGAATTTTCTAATTTGGGCACCCCAAGCAATTTTTCTTGACGTAACAATGATAGGTTTCACATCACTCGCATTTAAAGCAATATACTAGCTCAATGAACGGATACAAAACTCTTTTAAAATAATCCTTCGTCTTACGAAAATCGATATCTTAGGGTCGATTAACTGCATTTCTGTATAAAGCAGCGGGCATCGATCAAGTTCAGCCATAAATTTTGAATTTAAAAAGCCTCCCATTTTTCTTTTTTGAATTGTTTCATTATTTTTTTTATCCCGATTTGCGCATTCCTTAAGATTAGTGTTGTAGGTAAATTCTTTTCTGGGTTCATAACTCTCGGGCTTTTATCCCCGATCCGACTGGATCAAATTCTACTGTGCGACTGATCTTTCGTTCTACGTTTGCCCAGAAGTGATTTAAAAATCTTAAAATTGGGAAATTACTTTAAAGGTAAGCCAGCAATTGCGAAAAAGTTACTGTATAAAAATTGAAAAGCTAATAAAAAGATTTTAAGAGATTAAACATATTTTAAAATTTTTAAGAGAGCGGGAGCTTTTAATTAGGATAGGTCAAAGGATTTAAAGAATTAAAATTTGTATTTATATGGTGTTTCAGAAAAAAAAAAAAATTTTGTCTGAATTTTTCAGAATATTTTAATAAAATAGTTCGACGGAAACATAATTAATTCCGTATCTAAAAGTTTAAAATTTATTTTACTAAGAATTTAAATATTTTCAGGTTGAGAGAAGTTCGATGCAGACAGTTGTAGAAAGTGTGGGGATTCTTTTTGGTTGCCCAGTCTAGTAAGTTAGGAATTCTTTAGATTCTCTGCTTGGTGGTACCGAGAGAGCGTGTTGTGATTGGTCTATAGTAAAGGCTCCTAACGACGATAAAAGAAACTTAAGAATATTTGAGATTTTTGAAATGAAAGTGTTAAAATAGTTTTTAATTTAGAAAATTTGAGTTTAATCGAGAAGAATTTCTTGTGGTATGTGCAGGAGGGGGTGTTATTTCTAATTAGGGTGTAGTTTTCAACTGCTTGAATTGTTCCTGTTCTCTTTGTTGAAGAATCAATTCTGTTAAAGAATTTAATAGAAAGTCTTTTTATGAAGGTTTTAAGGAAGGGGTAGTTTATCGGTTTTCTGATGAAAGTGTTTCTCATATAACAATTTGCTTTTAAGAATGGTGCGTAGCATGATTGTGTGGGATTTTTGTAGGACATCTATTGTAGTATCTACTCTGTGCGAACAGACTGGACAAGCGTAGGTCAGGATGGGACTTATTATCTGAGTATAGATAAACAGTTTATATAGTTATTACGTCTATTTAAGGCAGACCTGCGTGAAATTAGTGGGTAAACATTATGAACTACAGTTTTATGCCTTTTTTAACGCAATATGTTGCTTAAAAGTGGTTTTTTTTTTTTTATTTATTTTTATCTAACGTTACACCAAAGTATTTGGTGTTATAGGGCTATGAGAGTTTTTTGTTCTGCACTCCTGGTTCAATTTTTTTGTGGTTTCTGGAAAAGAAGATGGACTCTGTCATGGAAACATTCAGTGCATTTTTCCAAGCGGGGTACCAATCTTCTAGTTCCGTTGGATGTTTGTTTAGTGCAAGCCCGATAGCATTAGGGCTATCACTTCAACTAGAATCGCTGTGTCATCTGCATATTAGAAGAGATTTGCGTAGTGGTATTTGGGAATGTCGTTCACTCATTCAAATTAAATATAAGTCAGATAAATTAATCCTCCTTGCGGTACTCCAGCTTCAATTAATCTGGGTTTAGAATAGGTCTGTTAATCGTGACCGAAAAATTTGTATTCGTAAGGTAAGAATTTATTTAATTAAGTTGGGGAAGGGGTAAATTTTATCATTTTGATGAAAAGGCCAGTATGCCAAACTCGGTCGAAAGCTTTCTGAATATCCAGAAAACCTATCCTATATTTTGTTTCTTCTTTAATTCAGTTTTGATGTATTCTACAGCTCGGACGAGTTGGTGTGATGTGGATAGGTTTGGCATGAAGCCATGTTGTTCCTGGATGATGATATCATGTTCATGAAGATGAATATTAAGTTGATAAAAGATTATTTTCGCTGCAATTTTGCTGAGAATTGGTATTAAGGATATTGGACGATAATTTTCGGGCCGGGTTGGATCTTTGCCCGAGTTTAGAATTGGTATGACTGTTGCGGTTTTCCAGGCTCGTGGGAAATGACCGAGTTCAAGCATGTTCTGGATTATATTTTTAGTTGAAAAATACGGGAGGGGGGGGGGAGATCTTTATAATCATTTTGCTAGTTATTTCTTCTTCTCCTGGTGTTTTTTTTTAAATCTTTTTAATGTATGCTGCAATTTCAGTGAGTTATAAGGTAAGGGTAAATTTCCATAGTTATTATAGTTAGCTAAGTAATCGCGAACGACTTATGTTACTATTCTATCATGTATTGGTGTTTGAATTTCATTTAAACTGACTTAGGAGTGAGTCGGCTTGTGTATCCTGTCTGTGTCGCTCTGTGCCTTACTAGAGGGGCCTTTTAAGCCGAATACTGGGAATCTTTTTTCCCCCTAGGAAACCGGTAGAAGGAACCGCTTTCAGAATCTAGATTTTCGAATGTTTTTTCCCAATCTTGTTGTCTGTAAGTGCACTTTGTGTCTAATTTTATTGTGAATTTTAGTGGCTATGATAGCCTAATGATAACGGTCGCGGACTCGCGACCGGGCGGTTTTCGTCGAGTCATGAGTTCGAGCCTTGATGCCACTAAAGACACGCTGTGTAGCCGGGACTGATGCTCGTTAAATCTGTCGAGGCTCAAAGTCCTCCCTTTGGCGTGGTGGGGAAGTAAGGAGAGGGAGGTGCCAGCTCAGGTGTCGTCCTCGTCACTTGATTGAGGTTCAAAATTTCGAGGGCCGTCGCGAATAGCCCCCGTGTTGGTTTTAGTGCGACGTCAACTCAACCAAAACAATCCTTGGCTTTATTTCGCTTTTTAAAAAGTTGTTTGAGTTTCCTACCGATATAGGTTTGTGTGTTTGTTTGGAGGGTGTTTCATGTGCTTTTAGTATATTGCGTGTGAGTTCGATGATCTGTTTTTCTATATCCTCTCCGCTGTATGCTTTGGAAGTTTTGGAAGTGCTATTGTTTTCTCTAGGAATGTTTTCCTAAATAACTCCCTTTTGTTGTGACTTTTGCTGAAGGAATTTTGAGCTTATTTGAAGTGGCAAATTGGATTAGCACTGGGTTGTGACCGCTGCTCAATTCGGTCAGTGATGATATCTGATTGAACCATTGGAAATTCGCCGTTTGAGTAATGTCAATATTAGAAGCGGAGTTATGTAAGTAGCGTGTGAGTGTGGGCGGGGCAATGATTTAATGCCTTTTTGATCTGCAAAATTTCTTAAGATATTGCCTATGGAAGTATTATATAAGCAGCCTCGCCTTGTGTGCTTAGAATTTAGATCTCCACAAATTAATGAAGTCGGCCCTAATTTTAGAATAGTTTTGATATCCGTGGGTACATCAATGACTCTAACAGACGGTGGGATGTACATGGAGATAATAATGATTGGGTTTCAGTCTGTGGCAGTGAGTGTAACTGTAGTGGTAGTAGTAGTGTGGGTGTAGGAATTTTATAGCGTTGGAGAGGGGCGTTTGATTAGAAATGCAGTGCCTCCTAAAGTTCGTTGGGATGTGGGGGAAGTTATTATTTGTATGTGTGATGTATGTTAAATCTGATGCCTGGTCCCAGGTTTTGTCTCTTGTAGGAGAATTAAATCAGGGGAGTGCTTATATATAAACTCAATGTCGTGAGACTTAACTTCGAGGGCGTTCCATTAAACCAGTTTGATTCCGAGGAGCGAGAATTTTAATTATTTAGTTTGTGGGTGGTGAAGCGACAACACTCATTATCAAAATATTTAACTTTCATTGGTCGTTTTCGACTTTTGACATGTTATGCAAGTCTTTGAAAAGCTTGAGGAATTTGTTGAAATTATTTAGAAATTAATCTATTGCAATCAGGAAATTAAAATTTGAGTTTGAGCTATTGGAATTTAAAGGGGGGGGGATTTATCGGTTCAAACTGGATCTTGGCTTTGGCTGACCATTGAGTTTCCTACGCCACCCTCTCTTGAGGGATTTTGTTATTGTGCTACTTACTATCTTCTTTGTGCTTTGGATTTTAGCTGGTTTCCATTTGGGAAACAACTGGCCGTTAAGATAAGTCTGTCCGATAAAGGATGGTTGAGATGATTCTTTTGTACAATTACTTCTTTCTGATTTTTATATTGTCAAATACTTAATCTAAAATTAATTCACTTTTTATTTTGCAGAGGATTTTGTTTTGAAATTGAATTATTTTATTAATTTATTATCCTGTATATGTTAAACTTATATCCATATTTCTTAATAAAATCTGTAAGTAATTGTATAGTTTTTAATTTTTTGTGAGATTATTATAAAATAATATTCACAATGAAATTCATGATTTGTTAGTAGGAGATTTTCAGTAGTGACCTTTTGTAATTTTTCCATAGTGTAGAAGGTTTATAGTATGTTTTAAGAAATTTTATCCTTTTATTTTTTTTAAGTTTTGTTCTTACGTTAATTACTTTTTGTTTGTGATTTAGTAATTTGTTATCTTTATTTTTGATATACTTCTTTACTTTAAGAAATTTTAATGATCTCTCTTTTTATATTCAGTTTTTGGTATTTACCAATATTTTTTTTTTATAAAATTTTTCCTGTTGGGATTTTTCTATAAAACT
Organism: Nephila pilipes; assembly: GCA_019974015.1. Taxonomy (NCBI): domain Eukaryota; kingdom Metazoa; phylum Arthropoda; class Arachnida; order Araneae; family Nephilidae; genus Nephila; species Nephila pilipes. The sequence goes on from BMAW01089261.1 coordinate 86,302, forward strand.
GTTTAACACACATCGTTGTATCAAGCCCTTGACAGCTCATCTAATTACTTTATATTTTTATTTAAAAAAAAACAATCCTGTTTTTTTTTAAATAAAAATATTTAAAAAAAAATACCTGTTATTATATATATATATATAACAGGTCAATTGAAAAGTTTCCGGCTTACCATAGTAAAATACATTTTTTTGGCAAAATTAGCTTTTTTTATTCAACATAATTCTCTTAAAGGAAGATACACTGATTATAGCGACCCTCCAACTTTTCGATACCATTTTTGTAGTACGATTTGTCCTTTGCTTCAAAATAGGCCTCAGTTTCGGCGATCATCTCTTAATCCGACGAAAATTTCTTCCCAGCGAGCATTCTTTTGAGATCTGAGAACAGGAAATAGTCGCTGGGGGCCAGATCTGGAGAATACGGTGGATGAGGAAGCAATTCGAAGCCCAATTCATGGATTTTTGCCATCGTTTTCACTGACTTGTGACACGGTGCATTGTCTTGGTGAAGCAGCACTTTCTTTTTCTTTAAATGCGGCCGTTTTTCGGCGATTTCGTTCTTTAAACGGTCCAATAACGCTATGTAATAGTCGCTGTTGATGGTCCTTCCTTTTTCAAGGTAGTCAATGAAAATTATTCCATGCGCATCCCAAAATACAGACGCCATAATCTTGCCAGCCGACTGTTTCGTTTTCCCACGCTTTGGAGCGGGTTCATCGTGTGCAGTCCACTCGGATGATGTTTCATCCATTGTCACATATCGACGCAAAAACTCGGGTTTATTACGCTTGATCCTCTTCAAACACTGCTCCGAATCATCAACTCGTCGTTGTTTTGGGTCAAAAGTGAGCTCGCGCGGCACCCACTTTGCACAGAGCTTTTTCATACCCAAATATTCGTGAATGATATGTTGTACACGTTCAGTTGATATCTTTAGAGTGTCTGCTATTTCATTCAATTTCAATTGACGGTCATTCAAAATCATTTTGTGGATTTTTTTAATGTTTTCGTCGGTAACAACCTCTTTTGGACGTCCATTGCGTTCACCGTCTTCGGTGCTTATTTCACCTCGTCTAAACTTAGCATACCAATCCTTGATGGATGATTTTCCTGGGGCAGTGTCCGGAAACTCGGCATCAAGCCAAGTTTTCGCTTCAATTGTATTTTTCCCTTCAAAAAGCAATATTTTATCAACACGCGAAATTCCTTTTTATCCATTTTTTTCACAATAACAAAAGTTGCTTCACTCAAAATGCTGTAATTCACAAACTAATGATCCGACAGCTGTCAAATTTATACACGCATCTTTTGAGGGTTAGGGCTAACTAAAAAACATATGGATTTAATTCTAGTAGCGCCATCTATGTGTCAGGCCGGGGACTTTTCAATTGACCGGTTATATAATAAAATGAATATTAAGACTTTTATTACTTCAATAGATATTAATCAAATGAATTTAATGTTTTAAATAAGAATTTATTTACCATTTTAATATATATATATATATATATATGGGTGATGGCCGACGACAATAAATGCTATTATTGAGCCTAACTAATTAATTAATACACGAAAAAAAATCTCACAAAGTTAGTACCCTAAATATACTATAAATATTAATTGAAAGGTCCTTCATTAACGTTACAACAACGCGTCTGAAAATAAAAAGAAAATCATTGATAGGAAAGACTTCGTCGTTATAATTAAAGAAACAATCGTCTTTCATCATGCGTCATCGTCGCCATCTCCCGTCTAGTAACTGACTACTTCTGCAGATGGCGCTAGTAGGCACGGAACGTCTTTCGGGCACACCACACACGCACACACACCAGGTGTATACCTATGAAATACGGATTTTACTAATAGTTAGTGCCACACATACGTTCTTACGCACGGTGATTTGGCATATATTGTAGTTTGTTTGACTATGCATAGAGTCTACAAAGCTACGCATGTGGAAAGTTGTGAGAGTATAAACTCATAATTTTTTCTCTGGTTTGAAAATGTCGAATTTTATACCAAAAACGATCACTTGCTTGAGGTTTCGATTCATTCTTTCAATTTGACGAAAACTGCTGCTCAGGCATATCGAATACTTGTAGAAGCTTAGAGCGAACATGCACCATCTGGAGACACTTGTGAACGTTGGTTTAATCGAATCAAAACTGATGATTTTGTTGTTAAAGACAAGGCTCAGCGAAAACCATTGAAAAATTTTGAAGAGTTGCAACCATTATTGAATGAAGACTTCACTCAATCACAATCGGCGGAAGAATTCAATATGACTCAAAAAAGTGTTAACGAGCTTTTGCACGCGATGGAAAAAATTCAAAAAGAAGGAAATTGGATTCCACACGGTTTGACTGAAAGACAAATGGAGAATCGAAAAGTCACCAGCGAATTCCTGCTGAAAAGACATCGACCTAAAAGTTTCCTTTATCTAATCGTAAAAGGCGAGGAAAAATAGTCTTATTTTGATAATCCCAAACAATGAAAGTCATGGATTGATCCAAGCCAACCATCAACGTGACTGCAAATATCAATTTAAACAATGTATCGATCACAAAAAAATCTGTAATAGACCAAAAGGCATGAAAAAGTAATTTTGCTGCATGTCTAAGGGCCGTACAGGACCGCAGAAGTTTCAAAGAAACTTTAAAAGAATTGAATTAAGATGTGTTACCTCACCCGTTATATTTGCTGGACATTCCTCCTTCGAACTATCACGTGTTCCTGTCGGTGGCACACGGATTGACTGAGCAACACTTCGATAATTTCGAAGAATTGGAAAAATGAGTCGATTCTTGGTTTGTATCGTCGCAGAATCCATCTTTGGCCATAAAAATGAGAAAAAGCAGTAGCGTCGAATGATTCATATTTCAAATAAATAATTTTAACCGTTCGCTTTAAATTAATATATGTTTTTCCTTTAAATAATCTGCATTTTATTAGGTATACATTTGGTGTATATTGTGCTGTGATGTGTTTAATATTTAAAAAAATATTTAAACTTAAATAATGATATAAAAATATATTTTTAACACCATATTATTTTGGTTTTTAAGAATAAATTGGACATTATTCTTTCAGATGTGAAAGAAACGGGAGAGTTGCTCCTGAAATTTTTTTTATATATTTATATTGGAAAATGTCTATCGAAAATAAAAGTGACGTACGGAATAAAGCGTCATTATTCTTCATATGTTGTCAGTAATACAGTACAGGCTATTGATTGGAGGTTCCTCTGAGATTTGGATATATCAGCAGTGCTAATCCGAACACTGGTTTTCTAACCAAATTTAGAAATGAAGAATTTTGAAATTGTCTGAAGAAGTTAATCAGTAGAAATTGCCTGTTGTTGAATTTTTCTTTTTTTGAAGAAACCGTTTTATAAGTTTGGGTGTATCATACTGCAAACGGCCCTTCTCTTTTTCAGACATATTTTGGATGCTGTTGTCTTTCTAACTTCATATTCAAAGATTATTTAATATTGGTATATGTCTGAGTAAGAGAATAACTGTCTACTGTATTATAAAGTTTAAAATTATATTTGGTAATCAGGCGTAATATACTTAAACTCTGTTGTTTCGCCAAACTGTCCTAGTTGATGTAACAATTTTCTCCAATTGGATGGTGTCAATATGATTTTTGATTTATCGTCGTGGGAAAAGAAATCCATTAATGTTACGTGAACTTCGAGACTTTATTTAGCCTGTTTCGGATTGTCCTATTTGGGTCAAATATGCACCATTTTCTTCTATAATTTGTTGCCATTTTAAAGGTAGCTTCATAATGCCTCTCTCATAGATGTCTTAGTCCCTATTGGCGAAAAACTCTTGTAATTGATTTTCACAATCTTCTCTTGAAGCCTATTTCTTATCACAAGGAAGTTTTGTAATGCAAGAAAAACATGGTAATCGCTTGGTACCAGCCAAGTCCGTACTATATGGTGGATGCATCAAAACTTCCCAACGAAGCTCCTGGAGTTTCTGGCGAGTTACGATAGACGTGTGTGGCCTGGCGTTGTCCTAATGAAACACAACACCTCTCCTGTTGTCCAATTATGGTCAATCACTAGCTTCAAACGTTCCACTTGTTGACAGTATAAATCAGAATTTAGTGTTTGGACATATGGAAGCAACTTATAATAAATTATTCCTTTCCAGTCCTACCAAAGGCATAGCAGAACCTTCCTGGCCGTTAGTCCTGGTTTGGCCACCGTTGGATCTGCTTCACCGCGCTTTGACCACGATCGTTTTCGCACAATGTTGTCCTATGTAACCCCATTTCTCATCCCCAATCACCATCCGCCTAAGAAATTGGTGGATTTCATTCCGGCCAAGACTTCGCAAGTGGAAATTTGATAGATCATGTTTTTTGTGTTAATTGGTGTGGCACCCTAACATTTAGCTTCTTTTTGAATCCAGCTTTGCGCAAATGTCTTAAAACTGTTTTATGATCGATCTTTAGCTCCTGGATGATGATTTTATCGATATTTTCGACGAAGGACCTACATGTGCGAGATGCATCTTTAACATAAAAAATACCTGAATGAAATCGACGAATCCAAAATTGCTCATTATTTGCTGTTACAATTTCGGGATCACGAACACTATTCACAATTTCGGCCTTTTGGCTTGCATTTTCGCCTTTATCAAAGAAAAACTGTAAAATGCGACGCATTTTCTCTTTTTCCATTTTTAATTTTCATCTCTTTTTCCATTTCTTTTCCCATTTCCCCCCATTTTTAACATCCTGTAAAAACAAAACACCACCCCCCCCCCCCCCCCCAAAAAAAAAAAAAAGACAACGAAAGAATTTTTTTTAGTGCGAAATGTTACCTTTCCAACAAGCATAAATCTAAAAATGTTTGATCGATTCTTTACGAGATATCGGTCACTACAGCAATCTCCTGAAAAATTAATGGATTTTTCCCCCCAACTTAAATGTACTGAATAGTTGACAAACTGATGAATTATTTAGAGGTTATAGTAATTTATAATTTAAATGTATATGGTATACTTTTAAATACTATATGATGTACTTTTAAGCTATTGTGAATTGAGTCATTTTTCTATTGCATATTGTCATTTTTTGAGAAAATAGATTAAAACTATTTTTAGAGTAAAAAAATATATATGAAGTAGATTTTTTGAAAAAGTTACTCGTCAGTCCTTTGAAATTATATTCCTTGATATAACCATGATTTGATTGATTAAGTTTCAAATTTCTATTAAAGATATTTGCTGAACATGACATTATTAGCTAGAAGTAGGAAACATGATGTAAGAGTGTTGACAGAAGAAAAATTGGATTTAAATATATAACCCGAAATTAAATTTCTTTCTTTGCATTAATTAATTGTTGAAAGTTCCGATTATGATGAGGAATTTAGGCTCAAATCACTTGGTACTGTTAATGAAGAATGGGCAAACAAGGAAGAGCAAGTCAGAGCATTTGAGCTGGGGAAAAAAAAAAAAACTTGAATTAGAAGCAAGCGTAGCATGTATAACGACCATGCATTCTAAGCAGTTATCTGATCCGCCTGTGAAATTAGAATTCGCGATGTCATGACACGTTTTAACCCTAAAGAAGATTAACTTTAAGATTTTTTGTGTCATGGGAATGTCGTTAAAATTATGATTATACCGGCTGAAGACTGTGTGACTCGGTTTATTTCATTGTAACCTCCTAACACAGTTCAATTTACTTCTTGAGAACTTGAAGAAAGAGGAAAAGATTCTGGTTAGTGAAAGAAAGGCTCTAGTTGCGAGAGAGAGAGAACTATTCATCTGTAATATTTGAGAGGAAAGCAACTTCCATAATTTTTTGTTGACATGCATTTTACCATTATTTTTTATGACGAAAAAATTGACTAAGAAAGCACTAAAGTAGGCCTGGCCAACCCGCGGCCCGCATGTAGCCCATCAGGGGTCAACCTTTGGCCCGCGGAGCTGGATCATCTGAATAAAGATTTAAATTCTAATTGTACATAAAAGTTCTTTGTACTCCCCGATTTATGGGGAGTACAAAGAACATCCCATCATAAATTGTTCGTTTCATACCCTACTACAATGGAAATATCTCACTACCTGACTCATCTTTTATCACAATTTTTTAAAAATCGTAATCAGAAACAATTACGAAGCTCGTTTTAAAAAGCGCACGGGTTATCTGGTGCGATTGGGCGATACACAATGTATAACTAATCAGCAAACTTACTGAAGAGCGCGGGTGTGCATTACTAGAAGTAAGGAGGGAATGCGACACGCAGAACATGTGAAATAGTATCAGCCAATCTGTCTGCAGCAAGCCCAATATATTTGACGCAGAAGCATATTGTTCCATACAGACTGACTGCTCGGTGTCTTTTGATCGCTAATAATTTAGTGCCAGCGTTATATTGTAACTGCAGGACTGTTTTTTAAATTGTATTTCATGTAAATATATTTAATTCAATAAAATGTAATTTCCCTCAATTGCTCATTTGCATAATGCTCTTGATTTCTCTAATGAGGTTCGGGAGGCTTAATCGCTACCCACGACTCGAAAGGTGAAAGTTGTAGTAGTTTATAACATGAGAATTTGAATCGGCATCTAATTCATCATTGCGCATGCACACGCACATTTTTACAATGTGGCCCGCCGGTGTAAAATGTGATTCCAAAGCGGCCCGGAAAGTCTTTTGGCTTGGAAAAGCCTGCACTAAAGTATAACACATCGATCCATAACTCCCGAGTCTAACATTGAAAACAACATTTTTTTTGCAAATTTTTTTTTTTATTCATCAACATAACACCTTTTGTTAATCACCTTTTAGAGTGATACAATCGTTCCAACGCTTTTCCAAATCTCTTATTTTTTTCTTTCTTTTTTTTTTTCAAAATCTTACTTGTTGCGAGTAAATAGCTGTCAACAACTTTCTGATCATCGACCGTTGCTGTTTTTTTTGTTCTATCAAGCAATCATGGCATCCGCTTGGAAAAACCTTTTCACTTCTTCAAGCCTTTTCAGTAAAATACACTTCCATATGATATCTGTGTCATCTCAGCAATCTCACGGAGCTTCACTTTACGATCTTTCATTATAATTTTTGTCACTTCACTCACATTTTCCGGTGTAACGGCTTCCACAGGTCTACCCGAGCGTTCCGCGTCATTTGTGTCGGTACGACCACGTTTAAACTCAGCAAACCACCGACAAATCGTTGCTTTTGATGGACAAGAGTCCGGGTAACATTTTTCAATCCATTGTTTCGCTTGCACGGTGTTTTTACCCATTAAAAAACAATGTTTTATCAGAACACGAAACTCGGTTTTTTCCATTTTTTAAACAAACTACAAAACGACTTTACTCCAACCTCGATAACTCAGCTGTTTCTGGTCCGATCGACTTAAAATTTTGACACGTTTCAAGCAAAGGTTCGTACTCTAGAAAGACCTGGTTACTGGTTTACTACGAGCGCCATCTCTGGGTTAGTCTCGGGAGTTATTGATTGATGTGTTAGTTTCATTCAACAATTTGACGACTGATATTATTGAGGTTCTGCGTTTGAAACATCTGTCTATGAGTAGGCGGAAGCTTGTTCTGATACACTAACGTATTGTTCTTGTATTCATTTTATATGTTTTATTATTATTTTTTAATTATTTTCTTTGTTTTTTTCTTTGTCTTCCGTGGGGGATATTAATTTATTTGAAAAAGCAGTAACAGTGACCGTTAGAAGGATGCTATCTAGGAATAGTTCTAAAAATCGTTTGTTTACTGCAGTATAACCTTAAGAATTTTGAAAGGGGAGAGTATGAAAAAAAATCTGTATTGAATTTCTGTATAAGCCTTTTATAGAAAAGATACAAAATTTTGCTAAAATATTACCTACGAAGGCTTTAAAATCACATGAAAATTAAGCGACATGTAAACAGTTTTTAGACTGACAATAAATCGGAAGATTTAACTATCAGTTTTCAGCAACGTTGCAAATAGATAAACATTCGCGCAATTTTTTTTAAATGCTAATGATTAACAAGAAAACTGAATTAACCTTGACTTTCATACTATTTCAAAAGTTATGTTCTTAATTTTTTTAAAAAATGACAGAAAAACTCTGGCTGATTTAAAGAAAACAGTCCTTTAAAAACACATATTATAAGTATGCAATGATACGAGTCTACTTGAATTAAAAGGAAACATATCAAAGTCTGAACCTGTACACTTATGTGTCAGTGCTGATTCAAAATGTGACATGAATATATTTTTATTCCATTTTCTGGAAATATCGAATCTTTAAATAAGCAAGAGAGAGAGAGAGAGAGAGAGTTAATTAAATGTTATGTAAAGGAAAAACCTCTATCATCTAGAATATGATTTTTAACTTAGTTGGGCCCCAATTCTTAGTGGCATTATTGAGAGAAGCAAAACACCTGAAGAAAATTTATGAATATTTGAAGAATTGTTCTAGAACTCATTTGACTAACTTCGTTGGAACTCGCGAAATTTTGAATTCGAAACATAATACGTTTGTGTAAGTACAATGTAGTTGGATGTATCCGGAGGTATATACCTAGACCATGCTTGTCTAAAGTACGGCCCAAAAACCTTTAAAATGCGGCCCAAACGTAAATTATGAAAATATTTAAATTAACACATTCAGTTGAAAAATCTTAAAAAAGTAATTGTACTAATTTTAAATTTTTTTCGTTAGCCATGAAGGAAAGCACTGACGCTTCTGATACGGCACAACTGGCAATTTTTATAAGAGGAATCTATGAACATTATAATATTACGGAAGAAATGGTTGCTTTAGTATGGTTAAAAGACACAACCAAGTCTGTAGATTTATTCGATGAAAAAGTTTTCCTTATCTATGAAAAATTAATCAGCTTTCATAACCGATGGAGCCCCTGCCATGGTTGACAGAAATGGGGTACTTGTTAAAATCGTTAATAATGAAGCCGTCACTGCCGGCAATACGATCTTGATGGCATGTCATTGGAATATACATCAGGGTAATTTATGTAGAAAAATTTTAAAAATGGAAAGTGTATTAAGCGTTGCTATAAAAACCATTAGCTTTATAGGAGCAAAAGGACTTAATCATAGATAATTTGAAGAGCTTCTTAAGGTAATGGGCTCTGAATTTGCAGATATTATTTATTATACAGAAGTAAAATGGTTCTGTAAGGGGAAAATGTTCAAAATATTTTACGATTTGAGAACTGAAATAAAAACATTTATGGAAACGAAAGGGAAACCTGTGAATGAATTTGAGGACGAAGATTGTATTTTAGATTTAGCTTTTTTAGTAGACTTAACAGAAATTTACATTAGAATGATTTAAATGTGAGATTTCAAGGAAAAAATCAATTTATTAATAATATGTTCCAAACAATTACAGCGTTTGAAAGGAAATTGAAATTTTGGCTTAATCAAATAAAAGATTTGACACATTTCAGTACTTTGCCTGTACATAAACCTGTGATTTGCACAAAATATGCTGCATTAATTTTTGATTTAATTCAAGAGTTTGAGAGAAGATTTCTAAATTTTTGAAAAAATGAAGAATATTTCAACATATTTTCTGTATAAATAAATAAATTGCCTTTAAATCTTCAAATGGAGTGTATTGAACTGCAAAGTGACATTCAACTGATAGAAAAATCTGGGAATATTTCTTTACTAGAGTTTTATAAAGATTACCTACCCCGCGATAAATATCCTATTTTTCACAATCATGCTTTATTAATGTCTTCAGCTTTTGGCAGTACTTATATTTATGAACAATTATTTTCATAGATGAAGCTTACAAAAAACAAAAATTGGACAAAGATCACTGACAAACATCTTGGAAATGCAGTTAAGAATTGCTACCTCGTCTATTAAACCTGATATCGATTTGCTTTTTCAACAAAAGCAAATTCATCCATCTCATTAATTCGAATTGTTTCCATCTTTATGAAATCCAAACTAAATGAAATGAAACTTTTACAAATTTAAAATAAATACGTACTTATACATATCTAATTGTAATTATTTTAAAAAATTATAATGATAAGAAGTTAATTTATTTTAATAAAACTACATAGAATTAATTCAATTTTTATTTCAATTTGTTAAAAAAATATTGTATGTAAGGCCCAGCATTTTTTTTTTTTTTTTTTTTTTGCAATGTGGCCCACAAACGATCATAGTTTAGACACCCATGACCTAGACGATATGTGGCATTCATCATATTCTCTTGATATCTCTGGATACATCTAGTGACAAATGCTAATGAGAATTCTGGTAAGAAAGTTTGATTGACTTGAAGTTGATTTTGTAAGCATTTACTAAAACTAATGAGACAAAATTTACAGTAAGTATTAGTTTTAACTTATGCATTTTGTTATGATAGAACCCGTAATTTTCTCCCCGTCCCCGCAAAGATCATTTGATTTGATATAAAATGTTTCGTGAAAAATATTGAGTTATATATATATGTTCCATATAATTTTGCTCTGATTGTGTGTGTGTGAACAGCTCGGGTGCATTCTGAATCATTTAATTCTTTCTGTGCTTAAATTGTGTTGTCATTTTTTGTATTAGGGTAGTTCATAAGTCCTTAGAAAATCTAGGAGATTGTGTTTGTAGCATCGAAAATGGTTTGTTTTTGTAATTAAACATCGGGGCTCACTAGACAGCTGTCTGTTTCAGTTATTTCTATCTTATGGTTTCATTTTGACTGTCGATTGATGCAAGAAACTTGTGTTTATATAGAAAAATTTAAAAAAAGTGAGTTTCGAGCTGTAATTAAACACCGAAACAGATCAAAGCTGAGTTGAAAGAAGTTCATGGCAAATCAACTTCTATGATTGCAACTGTTTACGATCGGATAAATGATTTTAAACGTGGCCGTTCATCCGCAGAAGATGAACGTCGTTCAGGACGTCATGGGAAGTGACTACTTATGGAATAATTGACAAAATCCACTACATGGTTTTGAGTGATCGACGAATTAAAGTGCTCGAAATAGTTGATGCTACTGGCATGTCGCAAGGTACAGTGTTTTAAATTTTACACTAAAAATTGGGTGCGAAAAAAAATCTAGTTCGAGTGATCGATGGCCGTGACCCCAAGATGGGTGCCAGGTTTTCTGTTAGTGGAAAATAATCAGAATCGTGTGGTCGACTCTGAGGCTATTTTGTTGGGTCTTCGTTGCAGTCCTGACGAGTTTCTACGTCGACACATTACTGTGTACGAAATATGGATACTAAACTACACTCTAGAGACAAAGATACAGTCAAAACAGTGGGTTTTTGAAGGCGAACGAGTTCGAAGAAAGCAAAGACTGAAACCAGCCGGCAAGGTGATTTTTGGGATGCACGCGAAATCATCTGCACCTATATCTTGGAGAAAGGAAAATCAATAACTGGAGAGTACCATCCGTCGTTATTGCACCTGTTGAGAGAAGAAATCAAGAAATAAATGCCCTCATTTAAAAAAAGATTCCCTTTCATCTAGACAGTGCACGGGTTCACACCTGTGCGGTTTCGATGTCCAAAATCATGGAATTAAAAGTTAGAAATATCACAATATCCACCGTATTCATCAGATTTGGTCCCCAGTGTTTTTTTTATTTTTTTTTTTACTTTCAAACTTTAAAAAAGGGCTCGGTGGAAAATGGTTCATATCGAATGCAGAGGTCATCCCCCAAACAGATACCTCTTTTGTGTACCTTCTGAAATGTTACTTTTTAGATGACTTAAAAAGGTTGGAGAAACGCTTGGAATATTGTATAGAATTGAAAGAGGTTTATGTTGAAAAAAAAAAAAAAAAAAAAATCTACCAAAAATTATCATTTTTTCTGTCTTTTCTTAAGGACTTATTGAACGACCTATCACATCATATTCTTTTTTAAACATGATACTGCATACATTCATGTTTGTCGCTTGTAAGTCAATTATATTATTGTTTCACACTTATCGTTTCGTTTTTCTATCTTTAACTTTTTCGTGGTCGTTAGACAAATGTTATTGCTTTACGATTCAAAAGGGAGAAAACTATAATAATTTATATTCTTTTCAAAACTACATCGATATTAAACGTTTAGCATCAATGCAAAAAGGCTAAAAAAATAGGATTACTTCTAAATGTTAAGTTTCCTTATCTAGTTATTTTAAAGGGGTATGCTGCACATCTTTTACGCCAATCCTGGGTTTTGAAAATTTCTTTTCATTGGTAATTTCCCTTCATTGCGTGACTTTGAGTCCTGAGGGACACAAAAGACTCACCGTATTGGGAGACTGATGCACTTTAAATCTGGTTGAGGTCTTAAGTCTCCCTGTGGCGTGGTGTGGAAGTTTGAAGAGAGAGGTGCTTGCTCAGGTGCCCGTCCTCGCCACTTGATCGAGGTTCAAAATTACGGTGCAAATAGCCCTCTTGTTGCTTCTCAGTTCGACGTTTAAAACATTCAATACCCTTCATTGCAATATGGAAGTGATTGATTATAATTTTTTCTTTATCTGAAATTTGCTTCTTGAAGTAAATTATAAAAAGGGAGGGATGCTTAATTATCTAAATATTCTTTATAAAGATATTTTTCCAATTTTTACAAATTCAAATTTTAAGTATTTCCAATAAATTTCCGAAGGATTAAACTGGATAATCTATTTAAAGATACGAAAAATGGGCCGTTACATATGCATCCATTAGTTCATAGAGGAATATCATATTAAAAATGGAATGGTTTTTTCGTGAATTACTGACCTTCTTCCATCTGTTACAAAAGAGTAAATGATGTATGTCAGAATCCATATCGGTACTTAAAATGGAAAAAAAAAAAAAAAAAATTAAGTATCTAATCCGAAAAGTATCTAATTATTTAATTGTATTATTAAGTATCTAATTCTTTATAATTAGCCAAAATAACCGTAATTAAATCATCTAAATATATTGAATTAAACAAATCTTCAATGTCATAATTTTAAATAGAGTAAATTTAGTTTATCTCTTATACAGTTGATATTTTCATACCTATTTTTAGTAATCGCAGTCTTATCAAAACTATCAATAGTATCTTGGAAAATATTTTGTAAAATTTTTCCAGGTATAGTAATGTAAATATCTGAACCATTTGTCAAAGTTCTAAATAAGTACTTTATAAAATCTAGGAGTTGGGGAGGGAGAAATATGTGAGGGAATTTTTACACACATCGCACGCTAACACACTAAGTTACATAACCAAAATTATAAGAAAGAGAATCTAATTGAATGAAAACAATAAAAAATGAAATAAAATAAATCACATATTATACAAAAGTACAAAGCTAGTCATGATATAGTGTGTATGCGTATATAACACTTCCAATCCCACTGGTGTCCGAAAGTTATGCGTACTTTGTAAAATGCGAAAAAAATGTGAGTAAATATTGGTGAATTTGTTAGAAATAACATGTTGAGAAACATATAATGAATGTGAAACTTTGTCTTTTTGCAAAACATTTCAATCGCCGTCTTCATACACAAACGTGCGAACGTCGAAACATGGATAAACCTACTTACTCGACAGAAGCATTTTAGACAGCTTTTGGGCATTTCATGTGCGAAGAAACGTTGCTAACGATTAAACAGAACGAATGGTGGTACAAAGATAACAACTGAACATGTTTCTAAAAGGAAGAATCGTTTAAATGCTCGAATCCGGACGATCACATAACAAAGTGTTTTGAATTTTGAATATATCTCAGTGTGTGGTGCCAAGTCTGTGGCAGAAGTTTCAAAGTATGCAAAATGTTAACCGATGACCGGTACCTGATCGTAGCCAAGTTTCTCACTCAGCTGATCTAAATCTTATGGAGATAGTGTGTGTTTGTGGGATATGCTGGGGAGATAAGTTGCAGGCTTTCCACTTCAAACAGAACTGAAAAGAACTCTTCGGGATGTTTGGAACTTTTTCAGTCTTCACCTCATCTACAATGTCATAGCAAGTATGTGAAAGCTTTGTGCAGCGTGCGTGGCTGTCAAATATGACCACTCACCTTATTAAACTGCTGCACCACCTTCTTATGTCATTAGTTTTTCCACTAAAGTGTGGATTCCTCTTGTGCTCGCACTGTTTCTTTTAATAATAAAAGTGATCATTATCGTTCTTCCGCAATAAATAAAATCCCAATTGTAGAAATTCAGTGTATATTTTTGGATACTGTTTTCGCAAATCATCATTCACTAATAGATTTACAGCAAATCTATTAGTGAATGATGAAGTTTTTTATGACGCAAGAGCCATCTGACTATGCTGCACCAAACAATTTGTAACGGTGATCCACAAGTTTGAATAACGGAAAAAAGAAAAATTCGTTAACCAGAAAGAGATTCGAGAAAACATAGTAGAATCGGTAGGGTATCAAGGGGAAGGGGAGGATGCGTCACCCATGTTTATCACAAACAGTAAACCCTCTAGAAAATTAAAAGAACCTCAGGGTTTCTCGGGGTCGTGATCACAAATTGATAAGCTCAATGGCTTTTCATTATAATTAAATAACATGTTTTCATAACTTTAATAACATTCAACTGATTCAAATAATAAAACTGTAATTTCTATATAAAATGGAATGTTAGTATTCTTTTAAGCGTATATGAATTACCTCCTCCATTCTAGAATATGAAATATCTGATATTTTAATTTTTTTTAAAAGTAAAATCAGCTGGAGAGAGAAACTGCTGTAAAGAGTGTATTTTTGAAATTACAGTCAATATAAAGGATTTAATTGTATTAAGAACTTTTTTATGTAATATGAGAGAGAGAATTTTAAACTGACATAAATAGTTAATTAAAAAAAAAAAAATGTAGTATTGAATCTAGTTTCTTCCAATATAAAGTATTCTTCCAATATAAAATAATAGAAAAAGTCTGTCGGTAATAATAGAAATTATTACCGATAGATGGCACAGCAAGCGCTGACGTAATTGTTTTGATGAATATGAAATTTTGACCGATAGAATAACGATCGACCTTGTACTGAAAGAGTGCAGTTGGAGGAGAAATAAAGCAACGATTAAAAAATCCTTCTGAATAAGCATTATTGAACCGTTACAAACTCCTTGCAATTAATTATTGCAAAATATATCATTGTATTTGGAACTTTTTTTAGTGACAAAATGATTTCTTTAAAGTACCATCAATTACAGAATGTTTTTTTTTTTTTTTTTTTTTTTTTTGAACTTTTCATGAAGGAAAGTATTTTTTTTAATACTGTCAATTGCAAAATGTATAATTAATGTATAATTATATTTTGAAATTTTTTTTGCAAGAATGTATTTTTAAAATACTATCAAATGTTAAAGATATATTAGAACTTTTTGATGTATTGGAGCTAAAAAATGTTACAAGGAATTTTTTAAATACGATTAATGTAAAATATATAATTTAGAACTTTTTTACGTAGATATTGTATTTTTTAAAATTACCATCAATATATAAAAGATACATTCGATTTTTTTTTTTTTTTTATGTTGCGGAGTTCGAAACTGATGTAAAGAATTCATTCTTTTAAACTCAATTTTGAAAATATATAGTTGTATTTAGATCTTTTTTATTTAGTGGGTAATTATAAGCCGTACAACGCTATTTCTAATTAAGACTGTTTTATAAATCATGCTGTCTGACGTAGTCTCTCCTAGGCGACTGCACTTTTGAATATTACGAAGTTTGGCGCATTTCGAAAATATATGTAATAAAGATTCCCCTATAAAAGTTATTATTATTGTTCTTTCGCATTGTTTTCTCAATTAATAACCGTTTTACTCTCGAATGGCATATTTTCCGCCATTGAGATACATAGATTTCCTTCATTATTCACATAATTACCAATTATGCTTAACTTTTGAGCCCCAGTGTATAGTTGGAACTAATATTTTCGTATTCTCTTCACATACTTCATTTAATTCAATGGAAGATCAGTATTTAAAACCCGTGTTGGTATTTGTTGACCACTGATATTGTGAAAAACAAATGCAATTTATTGTTTATTTAACCTTTATTTAATCACAGTAATTGAATCAATTTTTTCCCTAGGATATTTGAAACCCATTCTTTCAAATTAATTTTATTCAGAAATAGAGATCCCCTCCCGTTCCATATCTACAGTGCTTTCGCGAATAAAAAACATTAGTTCATCTGTTGAGTAAAAATGAGGTGTAATGTTTGGATATTTTTAATGGCAACACTCATGATGAAACGTGATTTTGTGTAAACAAGCATAGTACTGTGGAATCTCATGTATTGTGGCAAAATAGCCTTTATTTCTCTTTATCCCACAACATTTTATCATCCTTTCTCATGTATGGTGGTATCGCAAATTGGCAGTGAAAACTTTTTTAGACTTTTAGTTGAGTTTGCCATTTCAGTCTTAATCAATTGTTACTTCATATAGATGATTTTGAACGGTAACTGAAAGATTTCATTATTCACATACAAAACATATCATTGATGAATGATAGAATATTTTCAATTCCTTTTTGCTGATAGTTCAATAAAGTTGTGATTGTTTGCTGTCGCGTTTTTTTTAAATATTTGTTTCAAAAGAATTTGAAATATCTGATGAAATGTTAGGTTAATTATCGAAAATATACCTGTTATTAAAAATCGATTTTCTTTTTCATACAAAAATACTGTCAAATGTTAAATCTAATAGCATTGTTCTTAAAACTCATTGAATTGAAATCTTCTTTAAACTAATAATTTTATAATATGCGAATAATTTTAGTAAAATCCAATATTTATAAATCTGTTACTTATATTTTTAAAATAATCTTTAGGAACATGTCTAATGTTTGGTTGCTGTTAAAGTTTCATATTCACTTCAAATAATCTTGCTAATATTTGAGCTCTTTTTTCATATGAACATCATTATAAACACAAGTTTATTATTCTTATACCTTTTTTAAAACCATGTATCTTGTAGCTTTATTGATGTTAATTTAAATATAGTATGTCTAATTAAGTTTCCTATTTTCAAAGGACCCTTCAAAACTTAATATTTGTATTTTTGTGTTTTTTATAAGTTTTGTACGTGTACAAGAAATGCACAACTATGCTAAAACAAGTCTCTTAAATTCACTGTAATTCATTGGGATATTCTTTATTATGAGTTAATTATATATAATTTTATAAATAATGCATATTTTTGCAATAAAAGTTTGTGCAAATTGCAGAAAAAATTAAATGCAAGGATATTCAATGTAACTTTGCATTGATCTTACTATAGTCAATCAAAATGACTTTATAAATTTTGTACAATGTAAAAGGTTTTTACTTCTCAGTTTATCAATACCTACGAATTCATGGAAGCTAAATTTTCTTCAATAAGTTTCTTTTGCATATTACAACTTAGCTAAACTGATTTGAATGTATTTTTAGACAAATTGCCCAAAGGGTTGTTAATTAATCAAAAAGTCAAGTAGTTCATAAAAGTGTGATTTGTTAAAAGTTTAAAAAAAATGCAGGATTTTGGGACCACCATCTAATAAATAAAGGGTTACATGTATGTCTTTCCCCTTCTGTTTTTAAAGGGATGATGAAGATTAATTTTTTAAATAACATTTGCATAACTATAAAATGTATTCAATCTGCATTTAAGTTTAATTTTTATTGTAATGATGTCCTCTTAATTTCTTATGACTGAGTTAAAGTAGTTGAGGCGTAAAAAGCATATATTGTAATATATTCAAAGATATAATTTATGTTGAAATAATGTTTTAAATGGGGATTTCTTTTTTTGGGACATTTTCATTTCGCCAGTGCAGGCGATATAATGCCAAAAATGATACAATCAGCATCAGTTATATTCAATGGTGTGTAAATATTTTTACTGTATGTTGTCGCTAATAAAGTCTGCTTGGCGAGATTTGCGCTGGCAAAATGGAAAAGTACACTTTTTTTTTATTTTCCTAATAGAATAAAAGTTTTTTTGAAAATCTTGTTCTGTAAAATTTTATTTTAAAAAATAGCTAGGCATTGGTATAGTACAGCATTTAAGATTGTATCTTAGATTTTTTTTTTTTGTAATTAAAGCATTTTTTCAACTAAGGTTTTTTTCTGTTTTTAGTTTTTACTTCATTGATAAATAGAAATATTGGCTTCTGCTTGGAAATAGATACTCTGCAAAAATTTTTAAGACCAGTAATATAAAATTTTTTACTGCCCTCTCTATTACAAAACTAAAATTTTACTTTGACTGCATCTGTGGTAGCTGAGTGGTTTTGATCAGCATTGTTTCTATTGAATTATGGATTAAAGTCCTAATGCCACTGAAGACCTATTATGTAGTGGGGCTCATGCCTGTTAAATATGTTGAAACTCAATGTCCTTGTGTTAGTTAGCAATGTGTAGAAGTTTGGAGAATGATATGCCAGCATGGATATTTTAATAAATGTTTGGCTCAGCATAGCCTGCTTTGGCTCTTGCGCCATAAAACTCCACTGTCACTCACTCATATGCCAGCTTGGATGCTATTTTCATCTTTTAACCAAGGCTCAAAATTGTGAAGTCTATTGGCAATAACTTTCATGTTGCTTATTGGCAATAAAAACAATTATCCTGATTATGAATTTATGTGTGTGTTGATGAATATTATAGAATTATTAAAATAATTTTTATATTAATATTGCTCGAAATTTTCATATCCATTTGTTTTAAAATCATGACTTCGTAAAAAATTAAACACTATATTTTCTGAATAATGCTACTTTTTTTTACCCTTTTAAATGTTAATGGTTAGTTAAAAATGCTTATAAGTAATTATTAATCATCCTAAAATATTTTTATCTTTTGATTCTGTGATTTTCAAAATGGTAATTCATAATCCTGAGTAAGCAGCTTATTAATCATTCAGTGCATTTAAAATTTAGTACTTTTTTTTTGTGACTGTATATTTGACATAATGGGATTGGCAAGTATTAAATAAAGTACACTATAAGTTAAAAAATTAAATATGCATACTATCAAAATATCAGATGCTATTTTCTTAGTTCCCTTATTTTTATCATTGTTTTAATGTTGTACCTTTAATTTTTGTTTTATAATTTTTTCATTTATAAATATAAACTAAGTTTTGGAAAGATCAATAAAAGTAATATTTGTTTTGAAATTTTAATAAAATTTTTCAAACAAGTATCCATCTTTATTTTTAAATTAAGAGTTTCAAATTGTATGAAAGAACTTCTGTGTATAGTCATTTTCTTGCCAGTTATTGATTTTTTTTATCAATTCACTTTTCTTTAATTCTATAAAATAACCTTTTTAAATCTTTAGGAAGCTATAAACAATTTAGTCATAATGCTTGCTTTTTGGTAATTCCTTTTTTTAACATAAAATTCCATGATATTTAGCAATTATATTTATAATTCTTTTAATTTGAGGGTAAAAAGAGAGAAATAAAGACCAGCAAAAGATATTAAAAAGAAGTTGAATTTTTAACAAATGAAAAACAAATAACTAGTTAGATTTCAATGTTAAAATGCTGCTCAATAAAATTGCTACAATAGTATACTTGTTGTTCAAAATTTCTGTTTATTGCAGTTAAAATTCTTCCCCCCCCCCAATTTTTTTTTTTTTTTTTGGGGGGGGGGGGGATAGCTGAGTATGTATATTGAAGCTTAGTCCATCACTGAGACAGTAGATAGTGCTAGAAAGTATAATTCTTTAACTTTTCTTTTACACATTTGACTACTTTTAGATTTTATTTATTGTTGTTGACTATATAATTTACTTCAATTCTCAAAATATACTTATGTGAAAGGAATATGCTAGTTTTTTTTTGTTTTTGTTTTAGATTTATATTGTTATTATTTATATCATTCTTCAGTTATAATTTTCATGAACTCTTTAATTCAAAAATTTGATTCAGTTTTTTGTAGAATTTTAACAAGTGAGTAATCCTGCATAGGTTATTTATTTTTCCTTAATTTAGATTTTGAATCTTTTTTTTTTTTTTTTTCCTGGCCTGATTAAAAAAAAAAAAAAAGTGTGATAAAATTTAGTGTATAAAAATCTGTTGCTGGTCATTGAAGAAATTTATGATCTTAAACTTTATGGAAGAGGACTTTGAATATTTTTTTTATAAGCTATATAACTTTTTATCTAAGTTAATGTTTTTTTAGTATTGTTCATTTATGAAACACTTCTAGCTATCTATTCTAGCTATCTTCTAGCCTTAGTAATATGTTGGTAAGATTTGAGTTGTAAAGTGGTGAATTTTTTAAGATTATGTTTTCTATTTTCTTGATTAATTTCTTTTTTATTTTTTAGTAATTCTTAAAGCATTATTTTATCAACCCTATGTTATTGGAGTTTCTGTAATAATTTTAATTAAAGATAATAATTTTTGTTCGACTCTTAGAAAATTTCTTTCAGCATATTAATCATCTATGGAAATAATGTATCATTACAACACAATGCTTTATATTTTGACTTTATGGGCTTTATTAATATAAATAAATTCTTTTTATATTCAGGCTTATATATATATGCACATACACACACACGCAATGTACCAAAAACAGTTGAACTGTAGTAACATTCAATTTCATGGCTCAATATTTTTTAAACAGTGCTGTAGAAATCACGCAAAATGCTAAAAAAAAAAGTAATCTCTTCTTAGATAAAAAAGAAAGGGCATTTTCTTCAAAGACAGATTAATAGTTTTATTTTTTCAATAAAATGTTATATTAAATAAGTAAAAAATACCAAATGTAATGCTAACTTTCTTTTTAAATTTAAAAAGGAATGCATTTTTCGTTACCAAAATATTTTTTCATTTACTTGTGCTGTGCATTGCTGTAATGCAAATTTTAAAGAAGTTGCTGACTTCTGGTATGACTCACAAGTCAAAGATATGAAACTGAAATGTTAAAAAATTTTTTGCTTGATTAAAAAATTTTGAAAATTAAGAAAAAATAAATTTTGTAGAAAACAGTGTTGAACATATGTTGTAAGAAAAACTTGTGAAAATATGGTAAGTGAAGAAAAGTATTTACAGAGATATTACAGGTACTGTGAAAAAGCCACGTTCAATTGGTCATGATAAATAAGTACAAAAAGCGCAGATTTTTTGGAAAGACCTAGTGGAATTGGTTGGCTGAAAAAGATTTTCTTGTCTCATAGAGTAAGACAAATTGTAAAGATTTGTGATAGGGAATCCCAAAATTTCTGCTGTAAAGATAGCTAGAGAGTTGAAGAAGGAATCTATTGTGAATGTCATTCAGATTTTACAATCTTTGACAAAAAAATTTTATAGCATACACAACTCAAAAGAAACTATACTTGACTATCAGAAATGTAAACATTATGTTGGAAAGCTATAAGATTTTTGTGTGTCTTATTTTTGGTAAGTCTTATTTTTTACTGATGAGTCAAAATTAATTTGTTTAGATCAAATAAATGGTTGATGTTTTACATGGCGAAAAAAAGATTCAGTTCTAAAATACACAGAATATGTAAAAGGACTGTAAAAATAGTTGCTGGAGCTTTTTATTTCTAAGTGTAGTGAGGGTAGTGGTGTTGAAAATTTAGTGATTTTTAAAAGTACCATGGACAAAAGGTTTTGCTTAGACATTTCAAAAGAAAATTAAATAGAATGACTGCAAATTTGAATTTATATGGAAATTGTTCTTAAGATCAAGATGGTATTTATAAGCACATCTCTTGGATTATACGGTGCATATTCTCTGAAAAGCAATTAGTACTGCTGCATTTTCTTACTTCAAAGCTCAGATTTAAATCCTATGCAATAATGGTTTGCATTTATAGTGAAAGTGTTGAATTGTATAGTTGACACAACAGAGATATTAAGAATAAAAATAAACTAAAAAGTGCCCTTTAGGATATGTATGCCAATGTACTAATTGATTTTATTGAAAACCTGTCTATTCAATGAGAATAGCAAAAGAACATCACTCGAATAATTAGTGTGATGTGTGTTTTAAATTTAGGAAGTTTTTGTTTCAAAATGCAAATGGTCAAGTATTTTTTACTGAAAATGATATCTCCAAGTACTTTAAATTTTTAATTTCTTAAGTCTGATTGAAGTCAAATAAAACTGTTTGCACAATTGTATAAATTTTCTTTATTTTGTATTTTCTATTATTTAAAAAATACATCAGGATACAAAATTATGAGACATTGACACCAATTAAAGTTGCTGTCTAACTTTTTTTAGTTCACAGTATGTATATTTCTGTGTAATAAATGGAAAACTTGGCAAGCAAGGATAAGATGTCCATTCCTAAAAGCTTTATAACTGGATATAAACTTTTTAAAATAGTAAATGTAAGAATATTTCAACATTCTGTTTGTACATATTTCAATTACTTTTGTACCTACATATATATCATGAAGTGGATACTTTTGAATTTGTAATTTATAATGGCTTCTATTTTAATGTATATGTGTGAAAGGTGTTAATTAGTAATTTTTTGCTTTCACAGTTCAATAATTTCTTCAGACATCATAGCTTATGTTTGACATTTACAAATGGCGCTAGATGTTGGGGTTTCGCCTGTTATGTCACTATGTATGTGACATAAAAACAAATATCCATAATTCGTACCAAAATTTATTATTCATATATACTACAATATGATGACTAAAAACAAAGATATACATGAAACAATATTATTTCTTCCATATATATGTGTAGCAAAAAAAAAAAAAAAAAACTTATACCTCTCTGTTTCTAGTTGCTATACAATTGTATATGAATATTAAGTTTTGGTATGAATTATGATTATTTGTTTTTATTAGACTTGTAAATTGTTTAGAAATACATTTTTTGTTGTAATGTATTTTTTGAGTGTTGAAAAATATCAGTTTTTTCTCCCTCTCCACCCTTTCACAATAAATTATAGTTTCCAATAAATTATTTGTATAATGCTCTAAAACTAATAACAAGATAAGCATGTTCAAGAAGTCCAAATTTTCAAATGTTATTTTCTCTCTCTCTCTCTCTTCCATAAAATGCATCTATTTTTCACCCTACTGGAAAAAAAAATTACATTTTTACAAAAATTACCAATCAATGAGCATTGGATGTCATCTGCTTGAAAATTACTTGAAAGGTTAATCATCTACAAAATTTTATTAAAAATAAAACTGTGTGAACCTTATATTTTGAATTTTGAAAAGTTAAATTTTAAAACCATAAAAGACAGAATATATATTTAATAAAGGCAATATTAGGCAACAAGATACTTTCATCTTGTATCTTCTGTATATTAAATCTCTTTAGGTGGGAATTACTAGAAAATGATTTCAATTGATTAATAATATCTGTGAGAAATATGAAAATATCCATCTGGATTTGATTTCCTTCCTTTTACCAGGCTCCCGGGATACCCTAGCGATCCTTCTCTATTTTCGACCCTCCTTCTTATCAACCACTTTTATCTTTTTTTCAACTTCACGTCTAGACCACAGTTTAATCTTGTTTGGCGCAGCATAGCCATATCTGGCTCTTGCGCCAATAAACTTTACATTCACTCACTCCTTTTACCAGGTGGTCACGTTAGCCTAGTGGTCATGATCACGCACTCGCGGCTGGTGGTTTTCGTCGAGTCGTTGGTTCGAGCCTTGATGCCACTAATGAACCGCCATGTAGCCGTTGTTGATACTCTAGTCTGTCTAGGTTCAAAGTCCTCCTGTTATGTGGAAGGTTTGGAGAAAGGTGTGCATCAAAAGGATATCAAAACTTATCCCTCTTAAATTTACAAAATTATTATTGCATCTTTGTTTTATCACATTACAAACATCTTAATAAGTTAATGAATGGAAAGGTAGCTAATGACTTTTTTGGTTTTCTAAAATATATTCGATGAATAATAAACAAAAGCAACAATAATTTAAATTATGACAAATTATTAAAAAGAATTTTTTTTTTAATGACTGGCTGTGATTGTTTTTTTTTTTTTTTATTGCAAAGGATTTTTATGCCTGGAATAATTGTAGAAATCTGTAACCTTATGTCCTCTTCAGCATCCAATCTGTTTCTGTATTTTGTTTTTGTAGCAGCATAAAAAGAGAAAGATATTTCGCATACATAAGTTGAAACAAATGATATTAGATGTTTTGCAGCTCTTTTGACAATTTCAGGGTATTCATTTCTCATGTCAATCCAAAAATACACAATATCAACTTGATTAAATTTTAATTTAAATTGAGTATTGGTTAATATATCAATTTGTGATATATCGACTCAGCCAAAGAATGGGGACTGATATGTGACCTAATGTGTGTCTATTAATGTACCATGTGTCTTTTACAAAATTTCAGCTTTTATTTTATCCATAAAATATTTATTTATATTAATTCTTACAAGCAAACGGCCTTTAAGAATTCAATCTTTTAAAAAATTAAATTTTTAATAACATTTTGGCTCTTTGATTCAGCAAATAGTAATCTCTTCCAGAACCCCTGTCAAAGTTCCAGGGAGCCCTAGTGTTCTACGGAACCCAGTTTGAAAACCTTTGCTTTAGAAGATAGGAAGCTAAAAAGATCAATATTTTATTGTTATTTTAATAAAAAGGTTTTAGCTTTGAGATTAAACCATAAACTAGCCTAAAATATGTGATGCTGAATCTAGTTAGAGTAATTGCTTTTAGAATGGAATGGTAGAAAATTAATTTTTTAGAAGAAATTAAGTAAAAAGAATGTTTATGTGTGGTTATAGATGTCTTTTATTAAATATGATTTTGGAGAGAGCAATAAATTTTTTTTGTTACTTTTGTGTTTGACAATATCATTAGTATTAGCAATAATGGAAAAATGAATTTTTACTTGTGTTACTTTTTGCATAGTGATTTGTAATTGGGATTTTTAATATGATTTTAAGGTTTATAATAGTTTAAGATCCTCGTCTAAGAAACTGACATTTTTCTTAAAAAGTTATGAAAAGGATTTGTGTGAAGTATTTAAATAGAATCCATGTCATTCATTATAATTCTTCTATCTTTGCAACATATTAATGGACATGTATTTGTGTAAAAATAGTAAAATTACTTTTTAGATAAAATATATATATGAATCTTTAGATTTCTGATAGCTATTATGTGCTTCTTTATGGGAAAAATACCTTTGATATATCACATGTATTAAAATAGGTGTTTTTTATAATTGTTAATGTACCTTTTCTTTTATAAATTGTATATCTCTGTTGTATAAAACATTAAAAATTATTTTCCCAAAGAATGAAGGGATGATTCTTTTACATACAATTTTTTAGCACTTAGATTTTTATCATGACAAAGGTATTTTGTATACAGAAGCTTTAGTTGATTTCTTCATAGGTAATAAACTTTAATGTATAATTGTTAACTTGCATTTTGTTTTCACTTTTAAAAATTTAGAAAATATCTATTACAATTAGTATGAAAATAATTTCTTTTTTTTAGAACCAAAAGAAAAGTATATTATCTCGAGATATTGAAACTTTGACAGATGAGCAACTTGTTGCTACATTGGGACCTCATGGTGAAGTAGAGCTTACATTAGCTACTGATAATAAATGTGTGTCTACTGAAGTTGAAAGCTCTCAGAATAACCCCTTTGCAGGTAGGAATATTATTAAATTTTTGTCTTGATTGCTTTTTTAATGCTTTGCAATTATTTTAAAATTCTAATTGCACTTTTTAAAAAAATATCTACAGGTCTTCATCATGGATCAGTATCCACATCATATTCTAGTGAAGATCCATTTTTAAACCAATTACGAAAAACAGATAAACACATTTCCTCGTGCAAGTCTCGAAATATATATGAAAATGTTCAGATAGCTATGGAGGAAGACAGGAGCAAAGTGATTCTTTCTGTTAGTGATTGTGGAATACAGAGCAATAATTGCAGCTGTTTGTCTGTGATGAGTCCTTTTGATGAAAAAGCTGAATGGGCAGAAATTGCTGGTATAATGGCATCCTTTGGTGGCACTATTACCCGTGAATCCTTTTTTGCTCAAGATATGGAACCTCAGTTTGCTCAAGCTTTTAAAGCTAATGATGGTAATTATGAAAGTCATAAATTAAATTGATGCTTCTAAATTGTTTAAATTTTGAATGTCCCCTCCCTTATAAGAATTTTAAGTGATGTTTATTTACTTTGTTTTTCTGAATAAAAGATTTATATTATATATTTAACAAGAGAACGTTATTACAAATTTATGTAAAGCCTCTAGCATATTGGTCATGAGCTGGTGCTTGGCATTACTTCCCTCAAGTCGTAGATTTGAGTCCAGTTCCACTAAAGGCTGGTATGTAGGAGAGCTGATGCACATTAAGTCTGTTATGTCTCCAAATCCTCCCTTTAGTGTAAAGTGGAAGCTTGGAGAGGAAGGAGATAGCTTGGATGTCATCATTGTCACAGGCTCAAAATTAAAAGATCTGTGTCACCCATAGCCCCCGTGTTGCTTTTTAGTGTGTCACTAATAAACAGTCAGGCAAATATACAAATTTTAATGCAACTGTTATTGTAATGAAGTATCATATCCATCATCATATTCAAAAGCATTAGGAAAGTTAATAGTGAATATATGAAAATAAATTACAAAAAAATATTACATTTTAAGGAAAGAAATTCTGTTTTATCTTTCAGTATAAAATTAGAATTGTTTTGTTTTACTTAGCATTTTTTAATGCTTGAATTTTAAATGGTAAAACTCAATAAATCCTTAGTTTTATTCAAATTCAGTAAATCATATGAGGGTCATTGAATAAGTCCTTAGAAAACCCAAGAGATGGTTTATGTAGCATTGAAAATTGTTTGTTTTTAGTAAACATCAGCACTCACAAGACCTCTGTATAAGTCTCAGTTATTTCATCACATGGTTTCATTTTGATTGTCAATGAAGTGAGAAACTTGTGTTTATTTCAAAAAATTGGGAAAAAGTAAATTTTGAGTAATGATTAAACATGAATATTTAAAAGCTTAACATCAAAAGTTATCAAAGGTGAGTTAGATGAAGCTCATGTTATATCTACCCCTGGGTTTGCAACTATGTACAAATTCGTAAATGAGGTTAAATGTGGCCATATGTCCCCAAAAGTTGAATGTCATTTAGGATGCTAGTGGAAAAGATAACTCCCTGAATGATTGACAAAATCCATGATATGTTTTTGAGTAATTTACAAATCAAATGTGCAAAATAGTTGAGGCCACTGGCATATCGGAAGTTATAGTGTTTTCAATTTTGCATAAATATTGAGTGCAAAAAAAATCTTGGCAAGATGAACGAAATATTTGCTCTCAATGGAAAATGATTATGTATGTATGATTATGTATACAATTGTATAGGTAACTCTCAAGTTATTTTATCACATCTTTGTCGTAGTCCTGGCGAGTTTCTGCATTGATATATAACTGTGGATGGAATGTGGTTACACAACTAGACTCCAGAGACAAAGGAATAGTCAAGACAGTAGGGTTTTGTAGGCTAATAGGCTCTGAAAAAAGTAAAGACTGAAATTCGATCAGGAAGGTGATGCCCATGTTTTTTTTTTTTTTAAATGCTCACAAAATTATCTACATTACTTACTTAAAAGAAGGGAAAGCAATAACATGAGAGTATTATGTGTCATTATTGCACCTGTTGAGAGAAGAAATCCAGAAAAAATGCCCTCTTTTGAAAAATATCTTCTTTCATCAAGACAATGCATGAGTACATACCTGTGCAGTTTCGATGTCCAAAATCATGAAATTAAGGTTTGAGTTATTACAATGTCCACCAGATTCACTGTATTTGCCCACCAAAGCTTTCAAACTTCAAGGAATGGCCCGGTGGACAATGGTTCATGTTGAATTAAGAGGTCATCCCCCAAAAACTGATGCCTATTTTGTGGACCTTCCATTATCTTACTTTTTAGATGGCTAAAAAAAAGTTGTAGAAACGCTTGGAATAGTGTATACAGCTGAAAGAGGATTATGTTGATAAACAAAATATCTACCTAATATAATTTTTCTATCTTTTTTTTTTTTTTGATTTATTGAACGATTCTTGTATGCATTGATAATTTTTTAATTGTCTATGTAAAATTAAAAATAGATCTAATGATAATTTACTTGGAGTAAAATCAAATCAAACAAACCAGTCTTTTCATGAGTCAGTTTGTATCTTTCTTCAATGAATCTACTACGCACTCTCATTTACAAAAAGTCCCTTTTATCTCAGCCATATAAAATAAAGTTTTTTTCTTAATGTCAAGGTTTGTGGCATTAAAAAAAAATTGAAGTGTAGTTCTCTAATCATTTTAAATGTGCTCACTCTAGAACTTAATTTTAGGACGAATATTTTTCATTCAAAATAGTTTTTTTTTTTTTTAAATTAAATAATGAATAGTTATGTATATAGTTTTCTGTGTCTGTGGAAGTACCAACTGTAATTCATGTTTGATGTTAGAAAATTATATCAAGTTTCAACAGTATTTCTGCAGTTCTTTACTTTAAGATATATTTAAAATTTCCTTTTGGTATTTCAGTCCCTTTTTAATGTACAAGTTTTAACTATTAAGGAAACTAATTAATTTTGGAAAATATTTATGTTTACTATTTTAAGTTCTAGTGTGTTAATAACAAGATTGATTTCCTAACAATAGATTCAGGCGCAACCCAGAGTTTCCACTGCATAAACAGCCTTGAACAGTGGCTTTCACAAATTGGATTACCTCAGTATGAAAACATACTTGTTCTAAATGGATTTGATGACATAAATTTCATGGTAATAATTTTATGCATTTTTTTCATATAAATTGATTGAACCATATATGGTAATATTAAAGTTTTTTTAATAAAAGCCAAAACTTTTTTTGTTGTAATTTTATCAATATATTGTAATAACTCAGTATGAACTGACTATATTACACTCTATAGCAAAAAAAAAAAGACGCATTAAGAAGGAGTTGCCCGATTGTAATGAAATTTCGTATGCAAAGACTTTTGGATCGAACATGCAAATGATTAAAATTTGGTGTCCATTAAATGAATAGTGGGAGCTACTGCGCACTCAGCAGTTGTTTGTAAAAGAGCAATTCTCAAACTGATGGTCAAATTTTCTGTTGTATTGCAATTTAGGATTCAAGTTCATTATGAGCAACTGTCAAAGTTTGAAAGAGGCAGGTTGGGCAAATTGGAGAATCCCTCGTATATTACGAGGGTTGAAGTGATGTGGCAATTAGAAGATGCTGGCAAGAATGGATGGACAATGGTAGATTGCAGCTTTATGATAGTAATGGTCGAAATAGGGCCATGTAGATCGGGTGGACAAAGTGATTGTCAGATCAGCTGTCACAGAGCCTGATTCATCGTTATCAACCATCAGACTTGCGACCAACACACGAGTGTCCACTATGACCATTTACAGATGTCTGATATAGCATAATCTATGCTCGTATTAGCCGCTACGCCACCTGCCACTTGCACCTGCACACTGTCAAGCCAGATTGCATTGGTGCTTGGCTCGATGAGGTTGGAATGATGCTGACTTGAGACATATAGTGTTCCACAAAGAATCCTGCTTCCTACTGTGTCCTGATGATCATTGAAGACATGTCTGGAGTTGCCCTGGGCATTGTGCTGATCCTGTTTTCATTTTTGCATGCCACACAGGCCCTCAACCAGGAGTTATGGCCAGAGGTGCCATTTCCCTTGATAGCCAGCCCCCTTTGGTCATCAATAGATGCATACTTACAGCACAGTGGTACTTCGACGACATTCTGAGACCTGTTTTGCTACCATTCCTTTTGCCTTATTTTCAGCAAGATAATGCCAGACCACATACGGCACGTGCTGCTATGAACTGTCTTACAGCTTGTCAAACACTTCCTTGGCCAGAAAGATCTATCTATCGAGCATGTCTGGGATATGATGGGAAGGCGACTGCATCTACCAGGGAATGTTGATGACCTTGCCCAACAATTAGAGCAAATTTGGCAAGAAATACTGCAGGAGACTATCAAGAAGCTTTATTACTCTATGCGACATCGTGTGGCAGCTTGCATCTAAGCTAGAGGTAGGTCAACACCTTATTGAGCTCGTTGCTTTGTAACTATGTAACAAATCATTCGACTTTTCGGAAATTTTAATCATTTTCTGTTCTGTTCAAAATTATCCTATCCGTCAATTTTTGTCTCCATCCGACAACTCCTTGGTGCATCAGTTTTTTTTTTATTTTGTTATAGAGTGTATATTATAAGATGCTGATTGATTAGAATGGAAGGAATGGATATCATGGATATAAACAATATTTTTTTGAAATTATTTTTAATTAATAAAACTTATAATCATGTGCAAAGTTTCTTTCTATTTTAAAAATCATAGTAAAAATACTAGAAATATATAATACTTTTACTGTTAAGATAGACTCTATTTCCCTCTAAAAATCTAGTTATGTTCTAAGAATTATTATTTTGTGATTGTTAGTGAGGGGTTTCTCCCACTATAACTTATTTGCTTTTTTTTTAAAAAAAAAAATGGCCTTTTACACCAAGTTTCAAGTTTTAACTTTTTACCTTTTTTATCAAATTGTATTTGTTTGTTATTTTTAAACTAATATAGTTTTTATTTATTTTAACAAATTTTTGGCACAGTGTATTGGCTCTTGTTCCATAACCCTTCTGTCACCCATTCAAATGTGATTATTTCTGAAAAAAATTATTTGCAAAAAAAATTATTTTGTCACCAGTAGAAATGAATGAACTGAGTTACAATTCAATCAACTAAAATGTAATTAAATTGAAAGAAATGGAACAGTTCTCTATATCTGGTATAAGTGTAATTATAGTTTTACATTTAAGAGCTTAGAGAGTGTGGAAGCTATTTTCTGGACATATCCCACATGTTTTATCAGTTGAGTGAGCAAACAACTGCACGTATTGGATATTTTTTGCTTGGAGGAAGTCATTAATCAAGCTTTCACAATGACAAGATGTATTATTATCCATAAATATGTAGTTAGGACCAACAGCACTTCTAAACAACTTATCATAAAGTTCAAGAACTTTATCTTGTATCTTTTAGCAGTCACAGACCCCTTCTCAAAGATACGAAAGTCTGTTCTGTATGTCTGCTCACACTGTGACTCTCCTTGATGGAAAACAATGTTTCCCCATTGATGTTTTCTTGGTGAAAACTAGTTCCACACTCTCGCTATATTGTTAGTTAATGAAAATGAGCATTCAGAGTAAACAAGATTTGTCACTGAACATAGCATTGGCAGTTTAAACAAATTTTTTATGTATAAATGTGAAGGGAATACAAACTGCTGGTCATCTGATATAGACTAACAGGGTTTAGTCTCCTGCAAATAGTTACTTCACAAGAGTATGAGTTTTTGGACAGTCCGTCTGTTGTGTAGTTATTGCCACGGTAGCCTAGTGGTCATGGCTTCTAATTCGTGGCTGGCAGTTTTCGTTCAGTCGCGGTTTTGATCCTTGGCCGCTAAAGACCTGCCGTGTAGCCAGGGCTGATGCACGTTAAATCTGTCGGGGTCCAAGGTCCTCCCTTTGGTGTGGTGTGGAAGTTCGGAGAGGGGGGTGCCAGCTCAGGTGTCGTCCTTGTCACTTGACCGTGGTTCAAAATTATGAGATCCGTCGCCAATAGCCCTCGTGTTGTTTCTAGTGTTACATTAATAAAAACTAAACTAAACTAGCAAATAGCTGCAACTGTTGGCGGACTCGGTATAGGGTGTCGATTAACATTTCCCTTGCTTTCAAGCATTTGGCACATTTTTTTAAATCACACATTAAGGCACATTCAGAATTCAAAATGTTTTGATTATGTGATTGTCTGGCTTCAAGCTTTCCAAGAATCCTTTTTTTCACAAACATGTCCAGTTGTCATATTTGTGTCATTTGCATTATTTAATCATTAACAGTGTTCTTTTACACATGAATAACATGAAACCTGGCTGAAATACTTATACTGAGTGAACCTGATTATCTGATTTCTGACGTATACAGGTATTTTGCGCATGAACAGGTGTCAACAGAAATGTTAGCTCTAAGACAAAGTTTCACTTTCAACAGAGTATTCTCTACTAGTTATTTTGAACAAATTTGCCAGTATTAACTCAAATTTTACAAATAATGCTTGACTTTTTGAACCCCTATGTATTGTAAAGAATTTAATTTTCGATTAATTTTTTAAACAGCATGCTAAGACTGTTTGCTATACATCTTTACATTAGAAATATAAGCTAATTTTTTTAAATATTAATGTTCCTAGGGAGGAAACATCCTGGAAGAATCTGATCTTCAAGAAATTGGTGTGCTTAATGCTACAGACAGACAAAAACTTTGCACTTTTGCTCAGAAGTTGCCTTCAATACAGCCTATAAACACTTACAGGGGAAGTGAAAAACTTCCTGAAAGTGTAGATGAATGGCTTAAGTCAATGAATCTTCTAGAATACAGTGAAAATTTTTCTAACAATAATATTACTGATATGGATAGAGCTTTGAAACTTTGGGAAGTAGAATTAAACACAGTGAGTTGTAGTTTCTGATAATCAAAATTCCATAAATTATAGTTTTTACTTGCTGCAGCTTTTTAAAACTGTGATGATTTTTTTTTAGGTTCTGAAAATAACTAAATTAGGTCATAGAAAACGTATTTTGGCATCACTTGGAGACAAACATTTTGGTAATTTCATTGATTCAAAAGAGCTTGACTTGACAAAACTGGTAAAATTTCATATACTTGTCATTTTTCAAATATTTGATTTCAGTTTTAATAAATGCAAATTAGAATTTTGTAATCTTGTTATGATTTTTCCAAAAATTAAATATACCATGTAATTGAATTAAGTGTATTTAGATAATTTATGGTATGTTTACATCAATAAGATACAAATACTAATTTACTGTCACAAAAGTTTAGAGGTTAATTGTATTATGAAAAATAGCAGTTTTTCAGGAAGAGAATTTTTTTTTGTGGTATGAATTATTGTAGTTTTTCGCAATTTAATTGCATAGTATAATTCTCAATTAATTCACTGAAAAATTAAGTATTTTGTTGAATTAATTAAATGATAATTGGCGACTACAATTTCTTATGACTACATTCTGAAAGCCATGTTTTATTTTTAATAGTGAAATTTAAAAAAAAAAAATATTGGCATGTTTATATATGTTTATTAAATTACTGGTTTTTTTTTCCCTTTAATTTTAGAATTTCTTATGGAAAGAGAATTTTCACGTATTAACTTTTATTTAATTTTGAGGTAGAAAGTGATATTTATCTTATTAAAACACAGTCATTTAATTAATTATTATTTTTTTTTACTTTGATACTTGAATACAAACTGCTTTGTTCTTCTTGATAACAGTTTTTTGTTTTTTTGCATGTTTATTTAAAAATGGCAGGTATGATAAGAATTTTAAATACAATTTATAAATTTTGAGCTATGTTTCCTTTTCTTGTTTTCACTAATGTTGTATTTGATAAATTTTTAATTTAAATTTTGTTGAATTTAAATGAGATCACTATTTTTATATTATAAGCTCATGACAAAAGGAATAGCTGAATTTTCAAATATTGCCGTGACTTTTCTCAGCATCATATTTTGAAAATATTACATAGTAAACCAACCAATTCTTTCTAATTTGTTACTTGACTGGGGCATTAAGTTTATCTGAAGATTTGAAGGGCAATGTGC
The DNA here is from genome assembly GCA_019974015.1 of Nephila pilipes. Taxonomy (NCBI): domain Eukaryota; kingdom Metazoa; phylum Arthropoda; class Arachnida; order Araneae; family Nephilidae; genus Nephila; species Nephila pilipes. The sequence continues at coordinate 119,960 of BMAW01089261.1, forward strand.
ATTAAATTAAAAAATGATGCAATTTTATTTAAGAGAGCACTAGAAATAAAGCTAGAAATAATTAATGACATGGTAGAGCATGGTAGAGCTGACATGATAGCATTTTTAAAAAAGTATGGTATAATTTTTTATGTTATGCGTTAAAATGAAATATATTAAAAAAATATATATATGGCAAGTGCTTCTGTTGAGTTGTGGGTTTTGATTCCTGATACCACTAAAAAGTTATGTAGCTGGGCTGATGCACATTAAAACTGCCAAGGCTCATTATGGAATGGAGTGTAAGTTAGAAGAATGGGGTGCTAGCTGAGACGTCGCCCTATTCACTTGATCAAGGTTCCAAATTATGAGGTCTGTCACCCATAATTTGGAACCTTGAGTTACGAGTGTGCTTCTGAATGTGACGTTGATTAACTGTTAATCATTTACCCTCCTGAATCGTGTCTAATGGAAGATTTCGTTGCTAACTATAGTCTGGATGAAGAAAGAGATATACATTTGGATAGCACATTTTAAGATTATGAGTGCAACTTTTTTAAAATTCAAATGACCTGGAAAAAATCAGTAGTATTAAAACACTAATGATTGGTTAAAAAATACAAGGAAGATAAGATTTTTTAAATTTTGTTTTGTTCAAAATTCATTGCTGCTAAGAATATTTACATTTTGTGGAATTCTAATTACAGTTCTGTTTCCCCTGCCTTTTTTTTTTTTTTTTTTTTTTTTCTTTATGATAAAGATATGTTATTTGTCAATTGTAATCTGTTTTTACAATTAGTTTTTGTTAGTGCTTAAAAGGATTATCAAGTAGTAGGATTGTAGGATGTCAACTGGTATTTATAAAAGAATGGCTGTAATTTGAAAGTTGTAATAAAGAGACATGTTGTTCCTAGCCTGTATCTTAATTTTAAAGCTTCAAGATTTTATTCTCCCTTCTTTTTCTGTTCCTTTTAAAACTGTAAAAGAAAAGCATTGCCTGATGTGGTGGAGTGGATAGTATTGACATGTCCATGATCTATGTACAGAAATTTATTATAAAAATGTATAGCCTTGCAAAAACAGGCTAATTGCCCATTTCTTTGGAAATGGATGTTTTGGGTTAACAGAGTTCTCTCTGGACCATTATAAATTTATTTCATTTGACACCTATTGCTGTTATGTAAAACAATATTTTATATTTTTCAACAATACTTTATTTTAAAGTTAATTTTGTGAAGATTGGCAACAGTGAAGAACTTCGGAATTTTTCTTCCAGAGATATTATCATAATCTACATTTTAGAAATGTGTTTTCTTCTGTGTAAGATACAAAATAAATCATTTCGGAATGAAGATGAATAGGTAAGTCATCTGAAACTCAAAATTTGTAGTGAACCAGACATGATTAAAGTGTGTGATAAATGAACAGCATTACTTGAAATTTAAATTCAAGGTTACCTAATTGTGAAGCAATAAATGTCTCAATGAAATGTAAAGCTATTCAAGGGTCATTTACTAGTAATGTTAATATTTTAATGGATTAATAACTAAGCAAAAATGCTCCCAATATTGAAGTCATCGAAAGGATGTGGTTAATGAAATCAAAGTATATGATACATACTCACAAATATTGAAAAGTATGATGAAAAAATGGATTTGGCAAAAGTTACAGTAACCAAGTTACTCTAAGCTGTTTCAAAGTTTTCAAATTTTAATTGAAGACAACTTGGCTTCCAAAGATGAAATTTAAGCAATGTGGTGGAGAAGTAATAGACTGGATTTTGTTTTAGAATCAATTTTAAAAAGTTCATGAAGGTAAATTAGCTAATGAGGTTAAATTCCATTTCTAATTTCATATAACAATAAAAGGCACCAGAGCTTGGGACATTAAAAAAAAAAGTTTTCCCGACTCTTTAGGAAATTATGAAAAGATTGCAGAATGTCTCATGACTAGGTTTGGTGGGGAAGAACTCCTAATAGAATTTTATGTTCACTAGTTGCCAACCCTAGTTATCAAAAGTGCTTCAATGAGCAAAAGAAAAATGAATGTTGCAGTTTTGTATGGAAAATTGGAATCATATCCAAGAGCTTTAGAATCCATTGGAATGGCAATACAGCGTGGTGTTATTCCCATTGATGGAATCATGCATCCCTGAAGAAATCATGTGGAGATAACATCTCTTATTGTTAAAAATTGAAGCAGTTACTTTTTAGAAATCAAGTTGAAGGGGTGAAATGCAAAAAACTTTTTAAAACTTTTTTTTTTTTTATATATATATATATCTTCAAAAAGAAACAGAACAAATGAGAAGAAAATTTCAATCTCCAGAATTAATTGTTTATTTTCCAGTAAAAGGTTTGCATGAAGTTTAGGAAAAATAAAATTTGTATTTTTTTTGCAGGAAACAACATGCATATAAATACTGTTTTTTGTCTTCCAGAACACCTTTGAATCACAAATAAGAAATTATAATGAAAAACAAAACATTTAGTTATATTTGTTTTAAAAGTAGGACTCAGAGCAAAACATTGTGAGGCAAGAATCTGATGTATAATTTGTTCTAAAAGGGATTGGACTGTTATATGTCTGGAGCTGTCAAGGAAAAGAACAGTATGTTTGATTATGAGAAGAAGAATATCTCAATAGATAATTATAGTGGTACAAAACGTTAATGGTTAATATTGAAGATGAAGGAAGAAAGTGAATCATTAGAACACTAATTGATACTGTATCTCATTGTTCTTATATACTGAAGGCATGGATAAACAATTAAAGTGGAAACTGGCAGGATCTGTAGGCTTAACACATTTATTTTTTGGAGGAGATATATCAAAAAGAGAACTTAGTCATTTTCATTTGAATCTCAAAATAACTGACTGGGTCTGTATTTGTGTCAGGTAGTTCTTAATCAATCTTTAATATGCCCATCATTGTCAAGTTTAACTTTGGCTCCTGCCAGAATGAATTGAAAGCTAAAGGCATTAAGCTGAGTGATTTTAGGATATATGTGCTGTAAATTGAAATGTTAATCAGAGCCAATTTTTTGGGAAACATTACTGCAGAAAAATACATAAATTAATGTGTGGTCTTATTGCTGTACAGACTCATTTTGGATTATTGATAATGGAATGATGCAAAAAAAAACTCAATGAAGAAAGCAATGTCACCTCTCCCATCAACACACTTAATGAACGTGATGAAGCCCAAACAGTTAGAGTTCCTGAACACTTGGATAAGACAATAAAAAATGATGAATCCTAAGAGGAGAATAAGACAGACAGCTTTTGCAAGCACTTTACTCAGTTTGAAGTTTATATTAGTTTGTGCCATGGCACACTTGAAATGGAATGATTAAGTTTTGATAATGTCTAAGGTAGGCCTTATTTTCAGCAAGATAAGGCCAGACAACATATGGCACATGTTGCTATGAAATGTCTTGCAGCTTGTCAAAAACTTCCTTGGCCAACCAGATCTGCCTCCAATCGAGCCTATCTCTGAAAATGATGGTAAGGTGACTACATCTACCAGAGAATGTTGATGACATAGCCTGACAATTGGAGGAAATTTGGCAAGAGATACCTCAGGAGACCAGTCGGGAGCTTTATCACTCTATGCCACATCGTGTGGCAGCTTGCATCCAGACTAGAGGTGGGCCAACACCTTATTGAGCTTGTTACTTTGTAACTGTGATATAAATCGTTCAATTTTTCTGAAATTGTAATCATTTTCTATTCTGTTCATAATTATTCGATCTGCCAATTTTTATCTCCTTCGGACAACTCCTTTTTGCATTTTTTTTTTTTTTGTTATAGAGTGTGAATTGACAAAAGTGGAAAGTCAGAATTTGCTTAAGAACAGAAAAGTAACCCTTTTCCATGACATACCAGGTCAAGGTATCATAATTTCAGCATTTTTTAGTGAAACAACTAATAGAAAGGGTTTCTTTGAGAAGTGATGATTTTGTCATTTACTAATTTGATACTGTATGAAGAGTATTTAGTGGTGGGATGTGAAGAAGTATACCTGCTAGGTTTAGTACTAAGTTTCAAAAGTCACATGCAGTAGATATGTGGCTTCAAAGGGTGAACAGGGCATAGTGCCATATACGACTCGCTATGGTTGAACCAGGTTGATCTAACCAGTAAAAGTCTAAATCTCTAAATTGCTATTTAAGAGGGCATGTGTGGAAATTAATTTTTGTAAATCTTGAATTTTATTTTGTGATAATGTTTGTGCACTTTATAGTAATTCTTTTAAAAATTTGTACTTTTAAGACACTGGATCTTTCCGAGTTGGAGGTAGCAGATACTATAAATAAGGAATTCTGTTTGAAGGACAAAGTAACTAATACAACTTTTGATGATCATGTATCCAATTCTGTTCCCAAACCTTACTTACGAATAAGATCTCCAACACAGTTAATGAGCGACTCTCGGGATCCTGGTAGGAAAGTTCCACAATCTTTAATGGAAGCTCAGTGGCGTCATCATCCAGATGAACTTGTTATAAATAGTTGCAATTATATGACCAAGGTTTGTGCAGATGCATTTTTCTTTTAAAATGTATTAATTTAATTATTATTGTAATTGAGACATCATATCTTTGAGATATGACTGGGAATGCCTACCATCAATTTTGAAACTTACATCTATGAAACTTTGGATTCTGCTTCAATGGTAATAGTTGTATGTTTAACAGAATTTCGGTTTAACTTGGAGTTTGAAATATATTGAACATTGAATTGGGGAGTAAACGAGAAATGCGTTAAAATATTTATTTTCAATTTAAAGGAGGGAAAAATGTTTTATATATCTTACTGTAAAGAATAATTGAAATATTAGATTTATTTTTCGTGAAGCAATGTGTCAGGTTTATATTGAAAAGATATATAATGCTACTCAACAAATGTAAGTTTTTGAAAAAATTTTCTAATTGCATATTTTATTATGAATCCATCTAAGTGATCAAGGACAACAAAAAAATCAATGTATATCTAACTTATTCAAGTATTTTAAGTTTTTTATAAATGTGTATTTATATTCATAAAGTATCAGAATAAGAGTTTGAATTTTAACTTAATTGATTTTCATTTTTCCAATATTAATTTTTAATGCCAATTTTAACTCAGAATGCACTGTGATACATACTGCTGTATTTTAAAACCTCTTTCACAGTTAATTTTACTAACCTCTATTAATTTTTTTGGCTACAAAGGACTAATTTAGAAAAATAATAAATGCTTGATCACAATTTCATAAAAGACTCTGTTTGCATCCTCCAAAATATGATTTTTGATATGAAATTGCAAATATTTTCTAGTTACTCATTTATGCATTTTGGTTATTGTATTTTTCAGTTCTTTTTTTCTACCTCTAAATGATAATTTTTGCACATTTGATCTGGAAGTCTGTCTTCTATCAGTTCTTATTCTAACTCAGTTAAATTAACTTCTGTTACCTCTTCCTAGATAAATCATTTTCTTACTTAATTATTAACTTCATTCTAATTTTGTCTTCTATGCAAACATGTATAGTATAAAAGTTGTACCTTTTCCATTTACAACTTGTATGCAATGGCCACCATGAAATTCTATCACTATTGAATTATATCATTTCCAAATTAATGTTGAAAACTGAATGAGTGAGCTATATTACAAAATGGAACACATATTTCAGTTCTGATTAATACTCAAAAGGCATACATTTCTCATTCTTCCATTTCTGACATTGCATCATAATTTATTCATGTGCCTACTGTGTTACCATTCTGTGCTTATTACTGAACTTTTTATAAATTGTATATTTGTAAACAAATTTTATTTCTGTAAAATCGACTTGTTGTGTCCATTCTGTGGCAACTTCTTACGTCGTTTTTTGATGTCATTTTGACTGCGGAGCTGTAAGGAGAATTGAAGAAAAGGAACAGACAATCTTTTCTCCACTCACTTAAGTTTTAAATTTGTAAATGTTAAGTTTGAGATAAATGAGTGGTTCTTTGCCTCTCAAAAAGGACAAGAGGAAATATTACGGAAAAATCGTTTGCTTAAATGATTATGGAAGAGATTTGTTCCTGTGTGATTGGCAACAAAAACATTATTATTATGTGTTGTTCTATAAATTTTAGAGTCGGTCTACTGTTGTAATGGTTGGAGATGTTTCTGTTGGAGATGTTTTTTTGCCGCACATTTTTAAAGCACATCTTGTAATATTGTAATAACTAAAAATATACTGTTAAGAAGTAAATAAAATGGATATTGAAGATCACTACGCTTATTTCATTGTTTTTACCAATTTTTTCCAGTTCCTTCGATGGGTTTCTGTACAAATTGTTTTGTATTTACAAATTTGCTATAATGTATGATACATAGTGGAAAGATTTTTGATTGAAATTGCTTGTGAATGAGTTTGAAATTAACATGTGTATGTCTTTTAGAAAGTTTGAATTTAAATACTTTGTCAATATTAAGCATTGAGTTATGCAAGAAAAATTAAACAGTACATGCACTGTATATAGCTATCTTGAACTGCGTCAAATAATAGAAAAATAAATTCCCTGCATGGTATTAGCTATAAACAAAACATTTATTCCATTTCTTGATGCAACTCCCTTTCTTAAAAAAAGAAAGAAAGCTATCAACACAAATTTTAACAAAGGATCTACCCATTTTGGTCTCTATCATTAAAAAAATATATTAGTAAAATAAGTAATTCAACTACCACAAGTGGTACTGGGAATTGCAGTAACACCTACCACCACTGATATATAGTGGGGTCAGTCCTGACATTGATGATAGCTGCATAGTGACTGGGCATTGACAGAATTAACTTTCAGATATGTTAAAGGGGTATACATATAACCAGCTTCAATTAAATGCTTCCCTCAGCTGCTTCTGTGTCCTAATTTTTTTTATTTAACACTTCCCAATCATCTTGTTCCATAGGTTATAAAGTAGAATTAAATCTGTACTATTAGTGGGCCATGACAAGATAGGGATGTTACAGTGGTGCCGCCATTTTATTTTTGCCTGTAGGTTTGGAAAATGTGTTTTGCAGATAAGAAAAGTAAGCAAAGTATCTAATATGATTGATGCACATTGTTCAAGCTTGTGTTGTTTACACCTTTGGTTTTGTAGTATGCTACTGAATCATCATAAAATATGCAACACCTGTATCTTGAATAGTTGAAAAGAGATTCATCGACAGAATATCTGGACTTTCACTGTATCTTGGAACAAATTTAATTCATCCCTTGGTATGATAAACACCCTACACCTAGGTTAGTGGAGAAACTATGTTTTACTAAAGGTGTACTATTTGCTTAACATCTGGAGACTGTTATGGTTAAATTTTGATTAATCTGGAAATGTGTGTGTGATTGTTTTCCTTTATGATCCATTTCACTTATTTTTTGGTTGAATTTAGGGGATTGGATCTCATTTTTACAGTAATTAGAAATTTCCTTCTTAAACGGCATCTCTTGAATCCTTTGAAATCAAACACTTATGCATTCTGATTTCCATGCATTCCTGAAATATGGTGAAGTTGTTTTTCTGTTTGTGTGTAATAGAGAGAGATGAACCAGATACTGCTCCTGTGTTGTAATAAGTGTCTTTCAGCATTCACTTCTGACATTCCTGTGTATTGAGTCAATTTGATGGAATTTTTTTTGCAAACGAGATGATTACAGTAGAATCTTTTGGATATTGTTCATGTAGAAAAACCTTCACCAGCAGTGCTATTCTAATTCAGAGTTTGCTGCACAAAAGATGCTATCTCCCTATCTGTATGCAAAACGTTCCGATAGTCCTTTCTCTCTAGAGGATTTTATAGCACTGCATGGCTAATGTGATTACTTTAAATGTACCGGATAGTCACTTTTTCATTTCTTCTGATAGCTGATGTCTATTTTTCATGTAATTTGTATAATCAATTTTTTTTTGTTGCTAAAAATGTAGGTAATGCTTTCTTTTTTTACACCTTTATATGTAATAGAAACATCATTGAATATGAATTTCTACAGAAAATTTATTACTTAAAGTAATCTAGGTATTAAGTTGCCTCTGTGGTTGGAAATGTTAGTTAATAGGAAGACATTCTTCAAAATTTTTCAATCTGTCAATTGTTGAATATAAATTAATGCAATTTGAAAATTATACAAATTGAAAATTTTTAATTTTATACTGTTGTTAATAATACATAAGCATTACATGAAACATCTTCATTAATGTTCTGTAAGGAAATATCTCTTATATTAATGTCCTAATGATATTACTTTAGCTTTCTATACTAATTATTACCTGCGAATAAATGAAGGCATTGTTATGTGTCTGATTAGTGGAATTGAAATTGTATGTTTTGGGGACTAAATTTTTTTTGAGTAAAATCAGTTACTATGTTATCAGTAATCAAAATCTTTTAAAGATATTTCTGATGTGATTCCTTTTCATCAGTGATTCCTGGTATAAAAATTAGAAACCACATTATTATTTTTATCTACAAATATTTTTCAGTCCTAGTAAAACTCTTCTCTCCAGTGTTCATTTTACAGAAAATATTTTTAAATTTTATAAACCTACTATTCGTGAATTGTCTCGATATCCTAGTGGCCATGGTTGCAGTTTGAACCAATCAAGTGTTCAAGCCTTGATGCCACCAGTCATGTAGGTAGGGCTGATGCATTTTAAATTTGCCAAGGCTCAAAGTCCTCCCATTTGGGTGGTGTTGACGTTAGGAGGAGGGAGGGGCCAGCTCAGGTTTCATCCTCCTCACTTGACAGAATTTCAAAATTAGGATGTCTGTATTCAGTAGCTCTCGTATTTCTTCTAGTGCGACTTTAATGAAACCAATCATTTGGAATTTCTCGAGTTCAAATTCATATTTCATTTGCTTTTTTCATTAATGGTTGTCAAATGGAAGGTCTTCACGCATATTATTAGATATGCAAGAAACTTCTGCTACAGCTTAAAAATAGTTGAAAGGATTTCATTCTAAAGTTGTATTTATATAACGTTTCATAATTTTGAAGATATTTGTTTTAAAATTGTATTACTATTTCTTTATATTTTAATTTTCATATTGATATTGACAAAATTAAAAAGAACAGTATAATAATAATACTCTTTTGTAGTACTTAGGCTCTACTTTGGTAAAAGAATTGCATGGTTTGGAATCAACAAAGACTTCAATTCAGAAACTTAAAGCCTCTACTAAAGATATTGCCAAGAAACCTAGTATTATCCTTTCTATATCCTATTCTGGTGTGAAATTTATTAATGCTGAAACTCAGGTATGTTACATATTTAATCCAATATTTTGATAGTGACATTTATTTAGTAAATATCAAAACCTAATGTTAAGATTTAAAAAAGAAAAATCTACAAATATATGTTTGATGATTCATCATAGAATAGTTTGCATTCTAATCTTGTGAAGAAAACTTTGGTATTATCATGATTTCTTTTAATGTTTGATTATTTTTTTTTAATGATGGGTGATTTCCCACTTTTTTGTCTGCACCAATGAGGTACTGTATTTATTTCAAATAGTAAAACTAGCAGTGGTTTCTCTAATTGATATGAAATGTTACTGTGCTACCCTGAATTAAGACTTAATCTTAAATTAATTTTTGCAACTATCAACAATATACCTTATTTCTGGAGGATGGTTTAGTTCCCAGTCACTGTAATTAACATTTAATTTGAATACCACCATGTTATTATCTTATTGAACATCAACATAAGGTTTCAAACTCAAATTTTTGTATGACCTTTCAGATAATGTGTCATGTGAAGTAATAATGCTTTGCTCGAAATGGACTCTTCCTCTCCATTGGTTCGCTCATAGAATATGTGCAACCATGCATGTGGTGATATGATGTGAAAGAATAGTCCCACTGTAGCTTGTGTAAGTCATATTATAATGGGTATCCAGTGTCTGGGTTTATAGGCAGATGCTCTGTTCCTGAGGATTATATATCAGGGGACCTTAGAGATTTGCCTTCTTTACGTAGGTATGGGCATCATGACCCGAGGCACCCTAGTGATCATTTTCTTTCCCATTGGGTTTATTGTCTTAGATAAAGTCGGGCAACATGCTCCTGGAATACTAAAGGAACATGACTTTATATTGGGGTGCATAACCCTCACGGGTTTTAATCCCCAGTTTTAATTAATTAGTTGGAGGTGAGACAGAACTTTGGTTTTCAGCTTGCCCAGAAGTTAATTCAAAAATTGAAAAAATAATGAATTGTCAGAGTAAAAAAAAAGTTAAACGAGCAATGCTTAGTTATTAATTTTACAATTAAAATTAAAAGTTATAATAACTATGAATCAGTAAATTTTTAAAATTTAAAATTAAATTTAAATTTAAGTTATTAGATATTAGAATCTGAGTAGTTCATTTTATTTTTTAAATAAATGCTATTGATTATTATTACTGTTAAGTGAGGCTAATACTAGTGGCATTGGTAGAAGTATTCTGACTTATTCCTCATGTCTGGTTAAGAAGAAATTGAAGTTGGTTCTTGAGTGTGGAGACGGAGCATTCCTATTGGTTGCTGGGTGCGCTCCTATTGGCTTTTGATGATGCATGTCATTTTGAAGTAGATTTTGGCAGGAAATGGTGTAGGAAAATGATGATGAAGAGAAATTGAGAATTAATCAAGTAGTATTTCGCGTGGTCTGTGCAGAAGTTGATTATTATTGATTGGAGTATATTTCTCTATTGCCTGAATGGTTCTGTTGGTGGAGATATCGATTTTATTGTAGTTTTTAAGTTTTTCGCTAGTTTTTTGATGAATTGCTTGAGGGTTGGGAAATTTAATGAATTTCTGATATCAGCAGTGCGCATGTACCAGTGTGCTTTTGCTATTGTTCGTAGTATGCTGGATTGAGAGCTTTCTAGGATATCCATAGTAGTAGGTGCACAGTGGGCCCAGACAGGGGAGGCGTAAGTCAGGATAGGTCTAAGCATCAGTGCATAGATAAGCATCTTGTTGGTTCTATTTAATGTAGAGTCTCTCGCGAGAAGGGGAAAATTTTTTCTGACTGCTGCTTCATATTGCTGCTTAATTAGTATTATGTGTTGTTTGAAAGTGAGTTTCTTATTTAACGTAACACCGAGGTATTTTGTGGACCCGGACCAGGGGATTTTGTTATTGTTTAAATATATGTCAGGAAAACGGCACTCTGTGGAGTATGTCAAAAGCACTCAGAATGAGAAGACCCCTGTTTCCGCCCTAAACGGCCCAACTGGTATCGCCCTGAGTGACGCAGACAAATCTGAAACACTCGCTGACTCACTTCAGAGTCAGTTTAAACTAAATGATCTAAATTCACCAACACATGATAGCACAGTGAAACACGTCGTTCACGAATTCTTCATGAATAAAGAAAACTTCGAAAACTACCCCCCACCTACTCCACCACTTGCTTCAGAAATTGCAAATTACATCAAAATCCTAAAAATTAATGAAGCACCAGGTAAGGATGATATCACAAACAAAATGATTAAAAATCTTCCATATCTCTGCATCTACCAACTCAGAAATATCATCCAAAATATGCTAGACATCGGTCACTTTCCAGATTCCTGGAAAACTGCCACAATCATACCGATCCGGAAACCTGGAAAAGATCCAACTAAACCTGAAAACTACAGACCTATATCCCTCCTCTCAGTGTTAAGCAAAATCGCGGAAAAAATTATCCACAATAGACTGAGCAAATTCAATAGTGAAAATGACATCCTGATCCACGAACAGCATGGCTTCGTTCCAGAGCTCTCCACATCACACCAACTACTCAGAGTGGTGGAACTAGTTAAAACTGGATTCTACAAAGGACAACTCACAGGTGCAGTTTTCCTTGATATTCAGAAAGTATTCGACCAGGTCTGGCATACTGGTCTACTTTATAAACTAATAAAAATTAATACCCCCCCACCCACCTAATCAAAATTATCAAATCTTATTTAGAAAATCGAAATTTCTCTGTCATCATCAATGGAATACCAAAGGGATCCTTATATATTTTTTACCCTCTTTGTCACCGAATTCTTTCTTTCTTTCTTTTTTTTTTTTTAAGTTTTAGATCACAGCTTTACAATCACTAGCATTTGATCTTGTCTTCCACTTGTCTGGCTGGCCGTTTTAACTAGGGTATGCTTTGGGGGGGGGGGAAGGGAATTTGATAGTAGTATGAAAAATCATACTAGGGCTTATTTTTTATTAGGTTTTATTTTTTGGGAAAGCACTGTATATTGTGTACTGCTTCATAAATGGATAGTTTAATATTTCATTGAGTTTTTATGTCTTAAAGTTCCTGAGGTAGTTATTGTAAAAATGTTTTCAGATTATTAAATAATAACGGATGCAGGTAATGCCAATTAGATTGCATGTTCAAAATGTCCTCCTCACTATAGAAAATATCTGTGTTAAGTGCTACATTTCTATGCTAGCTTTTCTTGGTACCTGCTGTGATTAGCATAGCTTCAAGATATATTCTATTTCCAAAGAATTTTAAATCCTTCACTTAGTTTAATGTATCAAACTTTAGTTTTATGTATCAAACTCTGCAGTATATTTAGATGTTACAAGTGTTTTGTGGTGGTCATTAATGATTAATTAAAACTGTATGTTAAATATATTTGTTGCCTGTAATTTATTTATTTTGCTTTTAAATTGTATAGCAACTTGTTTGTGAGCATGAAATTCGGAATATACATTGTGCCTGTCAGGATGCTGAGGACTTGAGACATTTTGCTTATATTACCAAAGAACATCAAACTCACAATCATTATTGCCATGTGTTTTCTTCTCATACTGTGGTATGTTACCGAAATTTTTTTCTTTCTCTCATGTTATGTACAGGACAGATAATTCACAAATAAAAAATTTCATACATATATTCATTTTTTTATTCTTCACATATAAAAATATAAATGTGAACAAATGATTATGTGTATATAAATATGAATTGTGACTTTTCAAATCATGTATAGCTTAAAAATTGTGATGTTTTTGTAAAAGAAAAGAGCTTAGATCAATATATAGCATATTATAAAATATTATTCTCTGTGTGTAATATCATGTAATTTAAATCCTCACAATGCAATTTTATAATCATATTTAATTCTGAACATTTATTTTTAAAGAGCATATTCATTATTATTCCTATACTGTGATGACAGGTATTTTTAACTTATATGTGAACTGTGTATTTAAAATTAGTTACTTGTGTAAAATCTTGTTGCCCATTTTTGATGAATCAGAAAAGTGTTGCCTAGGAGAAGATATACTGCTAACAATGAAAGGGCCTCAAATTAATATTCTACCAGTAATGGAAAGTGTTAAATCAAATATGGTTTTTCCTAATTTGCTTCTGTCTTGATTACTTAACATGGCCTCTTTTACTATTTGCCACACTTTTATATATATTTTTTAATTCTTTATTTAATGAAGAGTTCTATGAGCTTCAGTATGCTGTGTCCCAACCATATTGAAGAGTTGGAAAAATTTCTTTGGTTTTATGAAGATTATTCCAAAAACAGCAAAAAACATTTGACCCATACAAAAGGAACTTTTTTTTCCACGAGAAAAGAATAACTTCATTTGTTTTGGGCTGAGAAAAATTGGTTTTTTTTTTTTTTTTTTTTTTTTTTTTTTTACTAATTCATATCTTCTTTCAAATTGGACACTAATTTTTGATGCCAATTAGTAGGATTTTTATTCAAAATGTTTTGAACTGCTCTTGTGGAACATGGAAAGTTCAAATTTCTATCATTTTTATTTACTGTTTCTTTTTTTGGCAATCTCTTCTTACAACCATTCTTTTGATGCATTAGAATTACTGCTCTTCCAATGCATTCCCCCCCCCCCATTCCATGTATTTCATGTTCTTCTAGGAAATTATATACTACAGTTTTAGATCTTTTCGTCACTATTATTATTTTGAAATTTCATGCCTGCTTAATCCTCTTTCTTTAAAAGCAATATTTTTTCCTTTTTTAAAATTGAAAAGATGAATTCCCTTTGGCATAATATGAAAATGGTGAAGAAATTAGACAGGAGTTAATTTAATTTAGAAACCCAGCTTTATGTTGGAAATGGTGATATTATGCTTTCTATTATGTAAATTTTATTATTATAAATGAAAAAACAGTTATTGTTATACTTTTTATGAGATCATACGGGGTTTAAAATTCATAATATATACATCTGTTTTTGGAAAATTAAAGCAATTTACATGAAAAAGAGCTTAATTTTATCTAAATTTTTGACTGAGGTATTTGCACTTATTTCCATTTAAAGAATTTCTGGATTTGGAGAGTTTGGACTCTAAACAGAATTCATACACTGAATTATCATTAGCTGTCATTTGTGTTTTTCACTTTATATTTTGAGACAAAAAATTATAAAGAGGCATGTGGTGAACAGAATGGGTTAGAATATTTTTAAAGCAATGGAATTGTGGCATAAAAATGTGGTAATGAGCATGATAGGTCATATTTGAAAGTGAACATTCTCTCATCCACTGAACACATTGACATTAAACATTGTGGCAAGAGAGTATCGGTTGGTGTCAATGAGTTTATAATCATGCATTCAAAAAAGAAATGTGTTATCTGAACAGTGGAGTGAATTGGTGTTTTTGCGATGTTGTGCGAACATTATGCCTTTATGTTGCTTGTGCAGGAGAAGCTTCTCGGGCGAGTTGAAGAGTCCAAAAACAAGTAATAGTTTTTTTTTATCAAGTGTGAAGAGTAAAAGTTTTGAGATGGTTTCTTATTGCTGAATTTATTTTGATTGATGTGTATGGTGTTGTTTTATATGTGATAATTTGAGTTTAATAGTTTTGAGTTCTGTGATTGGTAATTTGAGTTTAATAGAGTTGTGCTTTGTGACTAGTGTCTAGGCTTCTTTTCAATTGATTGTTTTCTAAGTGTTGATTTTTTAAATTAATAGTTGCTATTTTAGTGAAAATGAATCCTTAATTATGGAAAAATGTCCTCATTACAGATGAGCTAGCTCTAGTTGTTCCAAGTGAAGCTAAAATGGTTAATTGATGGAGGGTTTAATCAGAAGCAGAATTTGTAATTAACTAATACAAGGAAGGAAGTAACCCTTAAACAATATCTGTTCCTATTAAAGCAGGATCCTTTATTTTTTTCATTCAATTGAAAAGGCTCTCAAAACAAAAACAAAAAAAAGTACTAGTAGTGTTTAAAGCAGAAATCCTCTAAAATATTTTGTGTGAAAGGGAACAACAAGAATATGAAATGTGTATTATTAATTAAAATGTATTCTTTAAAAAAATCCATCCAATCTCTCAAGAAATCTCCCTTAAAACTATTTTCTTTCTCTCCAACCTTCTGAAAATTATGAGTAAGTTAATTACAAATTTTGATAATTATTGTCAGTTAGGGAAAGTGACTGATTTCAATCATTATATGCTCTTATAGTATCTAATAAGGTTTTTAGTGAACTAGATGATGAATTAAAAGTCTTGCATAGCAGTAAAACAAGGAAGAACATTATATGAACCCTAAATTTTGAGCGGTGAATGTGATATATACACTCCTGGACAAAAAAAATTAGTGCTCCAAGAAGGAGTTGTCAAAATAAAACGGAATATTACATACGTAATGACTACTTTGATATAAGTAAATGATTAGAAAATCAAAGAAAAAGGATCATTTATTTCAGAGAAAAAGGCAAAAGAACGGAGGATTTAATACGCTGTTGAACCAACAATGGCACCAAAAAAAAAGTGAATAACTTATGTGATTTAACTAACTTAATTATAAACTTATAACTAACTTAAGGGAACTTATGTGAATAAATATTTCAGTTATTTTAATAGAAGTGTTTCAAATCTATATGTGTCTAGAATGAAAAATCATAGATATATTTTGTATTAATGAAAATCATTCTTTAAATTCATGTTCTAATTTTTTTAAAAAAAAATCTGTAAATGAATGTGTTGGAAAGAATAATCTTTGTTTCCAGTGTTTTTCCTTTGAGTTCAGTATAAAGGGATGCATATCACAAAATTGTTTTGTGGGGAATCGCACCATCAATTGATCAATTTTTCAAGAGGGAAAAAATTTCCCCCACAGCTGGAAACATTCTGCTTCCATTGAGAATACTGTTGCTACCTTATAGCAGTTTGACTACGTTGACTTCAGTGTCATCGTGTCACAGTTTCGAATGCCTTCTGTTTTATTGCATGCAGTGGGTATGCTGATCAAATGGATGATAGAGCTGAGATAAACAAGTGAGAAATTTATATGACATTAGTTCAGAAAGAGGTTGGCATTGAAGATCTCTTGCTAATTGTCTGAAATTAAAACTAATTAGAGAAGAAGGAATCATTTCTCCCCCTTTGGTTCAACAAAGCTCTCTGAAAAATTATACAACATTGTGGGTATAACCCTTATCAGTTTATTCCAAATTGAAGTATTAGTAACTGACATTATTACTTCTCCACCTATTTCTGTTACAAATGTTAAAGCACAAAATTGTATGCAATCTCACAGATTTGTCTAAGCTGATTGTTGTGTAAGAGATATAAATATTAACATATTATTAGGAGCACATGTTTTCTTGCAGATTATCGAAGCATCTTTTTTTTTTTTTTTTTTTTTCAATGGATACATCAAAGAATTGTTTGCTGGCCAACAATTTTCAGATTCACTTTACAAGGTAGTTGAGTGTTAAAAGTACAGTGTCATCTAATTTTTGTGTTACCTGCTCCAGATGTTCTAGTGTTGTGGTAGCTCATGGACTACTAGATGTAGAGAGATGAAAGAGTTAATACATTCATAGACAGTTTTAAAATTTGGGTGATTTTAGTAATGTGATGTTTTTGTCTTCTGAGCTTCAGTGACTTTTCTTTCAAAATTTTTAGAGAGCAATATTCATTTGCGTCTGACTTGTGAAAAAGCATATATTTGTAATTTTTTAATGATGGGTATAGTGCAGTTAAATCTCATATATGTGAATGATGGTTATAACCATATTGACCACCTCAGGGGGCTAATCTCCTTTAGATGGGTACAGGCATCATGAATCCAAGAGGTGAAAGTCATCTTTTCCCTTAATTTTTCTTTTGTGGTGTGTTATGGGTAGTTTTCTGTTTAATTTCTTGATTCTATAGCTTTTACACATTTTTGTCTAACATGGCTGGGGAGAGGGAGTGCAAACCGTCTTAAAATTAAAAAAAATATATATATTTCAATTGGAGGGAGTTTGTAATTCCAATCTAACAGATTAACAGGCTAGTGGTATATCATTATTTATCTCTGGTATGCCTGGCTCTGGCATTAAGGGGCCCATTACCTCCTCTTATGGTGTTACCGCAAGGGAAACTGTGAGAAAAGGCCTTAGCTGGGAAAAGGTTTGTTTTAAAAGAGTTGTGTTTGCTGTTGATGATTATTTTGAAATGATCATCTTTTAATGTTCTCAGAAGTTTCATTTGTCTGTGTGCTAGGGACTCTTTATAATGAGAAAACACTCTAAGCTTCGACCATTATGGGACTTTGCATATTAGGGTGGATTCCTTGTTGATCAGTTCATGAAGACCTGCAGTTACTGTTGGTACTCCAGAAAACAGGGGAATTTTGAGATCTGGCGGGGGCCCTGATTGAACTGGAATTAATCCGTTCTTTTTTTATTAAGGCTAATGTGGTGAAAAATAAAGGAAACTCCTTTTTGGCTTCTAGTGCTTCATGGGCTTAACACTGTTCTTCCTTTGAACTATTTGTGCAACCTTTTAACTCTATTCCCAATTAACCCCTTAACTGCCGCCGGCGTATATATACCCCTCACTCAACCGATGTGTTCACTGCCACCGGCGTATATATACGCCTTTCCGAAGTACCGAAGTCATTTATAAACTTGGTCAAGTCAGCCTTGTTTTCAACTCTAGCCACACAGTTCTCAACATTCATAGATTTCCTTAAGTGTTTAGCAGTCATCTTGTAGCAATCAGGAGCTCTGTCTAAAAGGTGGCCCAATGTTACTCCTAAAGGGAATGGGCACGATTTAATCCTAAACACTACACGACAATGTTTGTATATTTTGACAAGATTTGGATCTCCATCTTGCCACCAAAGAAATCGCAGATAATCCTTGTCACTATCATTCAACCGAATCTGTAGAAAAGTTTTGCGTATATCTATGATCACACCATGCTTTCCAATACGAAACCTATTTATGATGGATGGAGTAAGTTCCACATGGTTTTGACCTGTTACTAGGCAGTCATTTAAGGATGGACTTTCCTTGGAACCATCAAAGACTGGTCTGATCCTTGTTGTTGAATTGTCTTTTATGACAGGTCGATGAGGAAGATAATGACACTTGTCCTTGAGGTCTTCACTACTTATTTCATCAATTATACCTTCTTTCTTCTAGTCTTCAAAGACATTTTCATAGTCATATAGATTCCAAGATTTTTGATTCTATCATCTGTATTTTTCAATCTTTTCTCATAAAGACTTTTGTTTGAAGGTAGAACAGGATGGTCTTCTAACCATGGTAATGAAACAACATATCTACCATCTTCATCTTGTTTAACAGAATTTAAAAAAAGCTCTTTTTGTTTCTTTCTCAAGTTCCATTTGACTTTGCTTATCTGCAAGATCCATTATTCCAATAGTGTCCAAACTCCAAAGATCACAAATGCTTTTGTTATTTACACGTAAAGACAGTACTGTCACTCTTTTCTTCATTATTCTGTTTACCCATGAGAGTCCATCCAATCAGGGTTTCCTTTGCGACTAATCCACAAGACAGATTCATAATTTTGCCAGTGAAAAGTTTTCCAGCTATGTCAGCACTTATTAACAGATGTACCGAAGATGAAGAATTCAGGGAACAAGCTTCTTGGTCACTGAGGAATATCCTCTTTTCTTTAATCTCTTTTGTCCAGGATCCAACATTTATTCTTGGGATATCAGCACATATTTTTTCTTGATTAAAGGCTTCAAAAGTACAATGATAATCTTTTTGGAAGCTACTCACATATACTCTTTACAGATGATTCTTCTGATGACTTTCAACACCACCCAATAGATTGTGGATTATGTCTTTAGTTCCAATAGGCTCACATTTCATCTTTGTAATAGCTTCTTTGCTTATATATGATCTGTGTCGATTAAGGCTCTAACTGGAAATTCAATGTTCTTTCCATGGAGAAATACTACCAAAGTTTGTAGAGAACATTAGTTGAACATGTTGGATTTGCTAAAGAACTAAACTTTTCCATGGATGTTTCTGTTTGATCAGCCATTTACTGGAACCTGGTAATTCCAAATCTTTTGTTCTAGGACACATGACACTATAATGTCTTATTTGGCACAGAGAACAATTAATCTTGCTTCTGCACTGCTTCACTTGGTGACCTATCTTCAAACATCTGTAACAACATCTCCTTTTTGATAATATTGCTGTTTTTTCTGACAAATCTAAATTCAAAGCAGGTTTACAATTTTTACTTTCATGATTCTTTTCATTGCATAAGACACAAGTTATTGTGAAATTCTGATTTCCTGAAAAAAGTCCAGCAGCATTAGGTGTCTGTCTTTTCAATAGGTGAGCCTTGGCACTACAATTTTGCTGAACAGAGAAACCTATCATTGCCAGATTAATTTGCTCTTCTGCTTCAACTTCATTTTTCAAAAACGGCATCAAATTTTCCAACCTTGATTTCCCCTTCTTATCATTTGCATTATTGTTCCTCTGCCAAGCTCTGAGGATTTCTTCTGATAAACAGGATTTCACAAGAGGGAACAGCATTGCTGTATACTTTTCAGTCATCATACCTAGACTTTCCAGAGCTCTTAATTGAGTTTTAATCCTAAGTTTCACTTTTTGATCTCTAGAATTCATAGATATTAATTTCAATAATTCTCGTACATAAAACTCCACAAGCAACTCTTCCCTTCCGAAACGTGATTTTAAAGAATCCACTGCCTTGCAATAATTTTCCCTTGATGGTGGAAAACTCTCAACCATCTCTCTTGCTCTAGTGGAAGGTTTCATACATTGTATTAGATACTAAAGTTTGTTGGCGTTGTCGATATCTGGATCACTGTCAATTTTACTGAACTGACCCCAAAATGGAAGACACTTATTTCTCCACCAAATTTCTTTAATTCAAGTAAAGGCAACTAGAATTTCCTCTTGGATACACTGTGAGTAGAACCACTTTCAGTTCTCTCACTAACATTACACTTTGTTTTAAAAATCAAATTAATTCTTTTAAATTTTCTATTAAAATCATCTGATCCATTAATTTCAGCTGTCAATTCTGTTGAGTCTTCATCTGCTTCTAATAACATTGTATTTTGAATTTCTTCATTCAAGATGCCGAGTTCATTGTATTTCTCACTCAACAGTTCAAAATCAACCAATAAATCAAAACTATGAGCCAAATCATCGTCAGCCGTAGAAAAGTCATCATTAATGGAATCATACAAACGTGAAAATGAAGTGCGAGTTATTAATCTTTTTTTCTTTAGATGTTCCATTTCAATTAACTTAAAGTACTTTAATCATCAAAAATAATCCAGTTCAAAATTCACTTGCCTCTCTTTAACTTATTGTCCACAAATCGAAATTATACAGATCCTGTCGTGGACTTCATGTTGCATTTGCATCGGCACTTAGTAGAATAATATATTAATTTATATTTCCTTTAAATGCTTAATGCTCACATTCTTTGACCCGTAGAATGTGATTTATGGTATTTAGGCAAATAAAGTAATTAAAAAAAAAGGATTATTCTCACTAAAAACAGATTGCAATAAACTTTATTCGCTCATCTTCAAAAATTCAAACTACAAATACAGCGCACCGACATATTAACCAAAAATTCTTTTTAACCAGTTGAGTAGTTTGCAGCTTCTTCTCTCAATGCGACACTCATGAAGGAAAAGAGATATTTACTGAAGTCTCATTTTAACAATTATTCCTGAATCTTTTTGACCGTTTTGGCAATTTGGCAAGAAACTTATTGACTGGGGATCATACAAAGGTACAGACTTTCCTGAATTGATCTAAAACACTTATGATACATGTGTTTTGTGATGTTTCGCTAAGTGCTTACAGAGCAGTGGTTTATTTTAGATACATGTTATGGTATTAGTGAAATTATAGTGTATCCTTTATAAAGTCAAAGCGAAGAATAGTATTGTTAAAGAAATTGATACTGCCACAATTGGAGCTATGGTGAGATTGAGATTATTGAATGTAAGAGTTTTAGATCTATTTTAAGAATATTTTCAAGGATAAAAGGGGAAACATAATATTTTGGAGCGATTCCTTTATTGCATGGCATTGGGTAAAGGCAACTGCAGAGATAGGTGAAATACTAAGGGAGCAAATGAAGAATACTGTTAAAAGTTTTGTAATTCAGTTGAAGTTAGTTAAGCTGCTTTGGAATGTTTTCAGGTTAGTCTAATTTGCAGAGGGTTGTCGTTTGGTGTTTACTATTCTTATAACATATTAGAGGGGGTAATATTTTGGTTCTTTGGTATTCAATCTTAGATACAGTTCAGTGTAACAAGAATAGCGTGAGATTATAATTAAATTAGTCTAATGAATAATTATTTCTAGCTTGACATTTTGATAGCGAAATAGCTTCTCGTGATACATTCATGAAAGAAAGTAATTATTATAGTGATCAGCTATTTAAAGAATCTTAAGTTCCCAATAATGACATACATACAACCTTTTAGTATGAGAATTCTTAGTGTTGGTAACTCAGAATCAGAAAATGATTCCCAAACACTGGATAATCAAATTGTGTGTACCTAGAGAAGCCTCACTTGAAAGTTATTCACATTTCAGTTGAACATCCTAATTTTAATTTTGTGTTCAAACTGTTGGGTAGGAAAGGCAGTTTTCTGCAACAGATGTTGAAATATACACCAACTAGTAGGGTTATTTTAGGAAGTGGCTCCATGAGAGATTAGAGGAAGAATTAGGGAACCAGAGTGATCCCATGTAGGGGCTCACTTGGAGGAGGATTTGCTTGTTGAAGTTCCTGCTTATGCAACTCCAGTTGATGCCTCATAAGAATATCCATTGCTTTTGCTAATGACAAAGCTTCTTAGTACCACATTATTATGATGAATTTCATCTACACCCAGGAGATCACTAACATGCCAGCTAGAGCAACAAGGTGAAATGAAGCAACCAATCCATGAACTGGTCTGATTTCCAGGGAACAATTTTTTGTTTTTGTTTTGATATTTCAATCATGTATGAAAATTTGTGTGCTATTGTGTTATAATTTGATATTTTTTTATTATTTTGTAATGCGTTTAACTATATTTGTATTTTGATTGATTGATGACTTAGTCATTGGGGGGTATTTTATGACTACAGAGTAATGGAAACATCCAGTGTGGTAAGATTGTTCATGCCTAGAGATAGCCCTGTTATCTTTTTAAAATGTAGATAGTAAATGTTTTTACATAAGGTATATAAAGCAGTTAAATAGAGATCATCTCTCTCAAATATCACTCTTAATTTTAATGTCGAGTTTAGGTCATTGTCCTTCTCCTATCAATAGATTGGTTTGTGTTATCAGATCCATTCAAACAACATTCTATGTTTTTGAAGGATCCAGTGTTTCATTTCTGACCTCACTCAGATATTTTTACTGTTTGTTTAAAGAATTAACTATTGTTAAATGCAGGGGTAGGAACAATTAGATCTGTATAATAGACTGGAACAATTACTTCGAGAAGTATGCATACACATCTTTTTATCAAGGCCAAAAGGATGACAGTCAACTGTTGCATTCCCAAAAACCATCAGTGAACCACACATCACCACTTAAATTCTTATATACACTCATGGACAAAAAAAATTAGCGCACCAAGAAATAATTGCGGGATTGTAACGAAGCTTGGCATGAAGGTACATGTCGGAGAGATATGCAAATGATTAGAAATGCAGCTTGATGGCGCATTACGTATAGCCGGTAGAGGACGTTTAACGTCGTTCTCCGTGGAGTATAAAACAGGTACGTAGAGCTTGTTTGCGTGTGCTGAATCGTTTACAAAGGAAGAGCTGAGGTAAACATGCCATTACGCCGTTTTCGAAGACAATATGAGCAGCTGTCGCAGTTTGAGAGGGGGAGAATTATCGGCATGATAGAAGCTGGGTGGTCAGCTAGGTGAGTAGCTCGTCAATTAGGCCGCTCTGATTGTGTTGTGAGGAGGCGTTGGGACCAGTGGAACCGAGAGAGATGTCATTTACAAGAAGACCAGGCTCAGGACGCCCTCGACAGACCAGTCGTAGAGAAGACCGCTACATCGTAAGAAATGCATGTGTACAGCTTACTGCTTCATCGGCCGCCATCCAGACACAGGTAGCACCTTCACTAGGCCCCCCCCTGTGTCTCCTCGAACCATACGAAGGTGCCTGGCTGAAGGACATTTGGGATTGCGGGGCCCATAACGTGTGCTGCCCTTGACTCCCACTCATTGATGCCTCTGTTTGGAGTGGTGCCGCGCATGAGGAAACTGGACTGCAGCGGAATGGAACCAGGTCATCTTCAGCGACGAATCCAGATTCATTCTCAGCAATGATGACAATCGTGTTCGTATGTGGAGACCCCGTGGTGAATGCCTCCATCCTACTTTTGCTTTACAGCGACACGCCGCTCCCACAGCTGGTGTGATGGTATGGGGTGCCATTGCCTACAACACACGGTCACCCCTAGTATTGATCCGTGGCACCATGACCGCCCAGTGGTATGTCCATAATATCCTGCAACCACATGTGTTGCCACTCATGCAACGGCTCCTAGGAGCCATTTTTCAACAAGACAATGCTCGGCCTCTCACGGCATGGGTGTTATAAGACTGTCTCCGAACTGTTACTACCCTTCTTTGGCCTGCCCGATCCCCAGATTTGTCTCCAATCCAGCATATCTGGGTTCATTTTTGATGGCGAGTAGGGCATCCCACGAATTTGAACGAACTAGAGGCAAGGTTACAGCAAATATGGAATGAAATGTCTCAAGATATCATACAGAATTTGTATGCCTCAATGCTGGATCGTATCGCATCGTGCATTCGCGCTACAGGGAGTTCAACTAGGTATTAAATCCTCCGTTCTTTTGCCTTTTTCTCTGAAATAAATGATCCTTTTTCTTTGATTTTCTAATCATTTACTTACATCAAAGTGGTCATTACATATGTAAAATTTCATTTCATTTTGACGACTCCTTGGTGCGCTAATTTTTTTGTCCATGAGTGTGGATGGATTTATGGGGTGTCAGTTTCACCATGTAAAAGACCCACTTGTTGCTGTTTTGAATAGTGTCAAGGATTTTTAGGCAGCCAAATGATTGGATCGGTTGCAAGATCGGTTAGAATTGCAACAACTTTCATGGTCGATGGGATTTTTCACAGGTACCAAAAATTATGCTAGTAGCAAATTATTATGGCTGTAAATAAATTTGTAATGACTGTATTAGAATTATTTGTAACTAAATTTATGTTTTATTCAGGAATTGGCTTCAGAAATAATTCTAACCCTTGGTCAAGCATTTGAAGTTGCTTATCAGATGGCCATGAAAGAAAAGGCTGAAAGAGCTTCCAATACTGGTCAAAGAAATTATATTAATTCTAGAAATATTTCTGCATCATGACAAGTTGATATTTTATCATTGTTTTGTATAGTTTTTATGTTTTTACATTGGCAATTCTGATATCTTTATAATGATGTTAATTTTTATGGTGTATAATATTTTAAAGGGGGAGAATAAAAATATGTAGTTCTGATAGTATTAATTTGTGTATTTCTTGCATATATTTTTATACTACTTTGTTAAGGCAAAAAATTTAATTTCAGGTTTTCTTGTATTTAAAATACCTGTAATTTTTTTAAATATAGATTGACTTATATAGTAATCATTAATTATAACTGAATGCTGCTAATTATTTTATCCTTCGAAAAGTATATATTTTTAGTGATCAACACATAGGTAATCTTGAAAGAATATAATTTCATAAGTGATTAATATCTGCAATTAAAAACATTTTTTTTAAAAATTTATTATGAATGTGTGACTATCTAATATAAATATGGTATAAATTTTGGGAAGCAACATTTTTTATTACTTGTAACCATATTCCTATTTGTAGTAAATATAACAGTTTCAGATATTTGAAATTAAATTGTTTTTGATAAATTCGGTTGTCCATATATATATATATATATATATATATATATATATTACGTTACTGAAATATATATTTATATATATATATATTACATTACTGAAATATATATTTATAATAAATATTACATTACAGAAATATCTATTGTCCTAAAAATTTCAAAATTGGTAAAATATTTGTGAATAATTTCATCCATTATGTGAATAGATATTATCTTCTCCAAAAAAATATTAAAGTGCCATATAGCTTTATATTTTCTTAATTCATGTTGTTGGAATTTAAAATACACATATTTTTCTAATTTTTAAAAGATAGTTTTTACTCATTCAAGTTCAAACCATGTGAATAGAACGTTTTATACGTTAAGTTTGTTTAAGAAGCTATATTTTGTTTTCATACATTTTATAACTGTTTCTTTTCATGCACAGATCTGTTTCTTATATATATGTAATTGCTTGTCATTTGTTTTCCTCTTAAACTATGCAATTTTTCATGAAACTTAATGAAATTTTTTTAAAGTCTAGTATATGTTCTCTGGTAAGTATTATAGTTACAGTTGTGTAAGAATTTTTAGTATTTATGTCAAAGGAAATACATGAGTATCATTGCATTTAAATCTGTACAAAGTTCTTAAATAAACTTCCTTTAAAATTATTCAATGAGCATGATCTTTTTATAATTAAATTAATGTTTTGAATATGTTTCCATTATTTTGTCCTAATAGCATGTAGCTTGCTTCAGTCTGTATCATTAAAATATGGATTGTAAATATTTACTTTATCAAAATTATTATTTTTTTTAGATGTATATTACAAGAAGGGTTTCCCCCCCCCTTCTGTATAGTTGTTAGATACATCTTTATCAAAGAAAAAAAATTTCATTTTCATTGAGATGTTTAAAATTATCTGGTCAATATGTTTATGTGTTGTATTTTGTTTAATGCTAAAAAATCGCTTCAGTTTTAGGTATTACTGTGTTTTGTCCTATTTATGTATCTCAAACTAGTGTATTCTGAAATGTTTTGAAACGTTAAGAGGCTACACTTTAAACCAAAGAGCTGTCTTAATGTTGTATAACATGTCTCTCTTTCTTTTCCCCCTCACAAATTTTGTAAATATTGTAATGTATTTGTTAAGCTGTCCAACTTACTCACTTAAATATTTTGGTCAAGTATATTTTCCTAATAATGGTATTTGAATTTGATGAATGCTTGTGATCAAATTTTTTTAAAAAAATTCTTTAGGTATATACTGCTCAAAGTTGCAAAATGGCTTGAATAGAAGCATTTTTGCATTGTTTCAAAGGCTTTTATTGTTGTTGTAAACATAAAGTCAAATACACATGTTTTGACTCTAATTTTGATTTTGAAGTCCAAGATTATGATTTGAGACAAGTTTTCTATTTGATTTATCTATTTTAATTTGCAGAATGAACTTATTTTCCTGAACTTATTTTTATAATAGATCATAGTATACTAATCTAAAATATTATTCCCCAACATTGATGAAGCTTTAGTTATCTTTCTAATCTATCCTTATTGTGACATCATAAATTAATGTCTAATTAATGCAAAATGCATTGTTAGTGTATCTTTTGTGTTTCAATACCTCCTTTTTAAATATCTATTTAGCTTTTGAAAATTTATTGCTTGAAATCATACTTCTTATGTTTATTACCATAAACACTTCTACTCAAAACTATGGTGTCATACTTGAAACTAATTTTTTTAATTGTCTTTTCAATCAAAGGAATATGCTGTTGGGTTATTTTTCCATTTCATATTTGATTTAATTAAAAGTGCATGTTCTTAAAGCTTATATGTATATATTTTAGTTTTGGAATAAATAGTAGGTGTATTTCAATTACTGACTCAATTTCAAGGTTTTATGCTTTTTTTATTTACTCTTTCCTTTTATTGTATTTTTTGAAAATATATAATACAATTAATAATTTATGCTATTGATTAGAATGCTTCTTATTTGTTAGATTTGTCATAGAATTTTAAATTTTGTATTTTTTTTTTTACACAAGCTAAACAATATGCAGCTCTGTGAAATCTTTGAGAAACATGTTATTTTAAATTATTGGAAGAAAAGAAAAGATATTCAAGACTTTAAAAGGCATAAAAAATTAAATCTGATAATCTTATATTTTAATATTGCAATCATTTATCTAATAGAAAATTGTTTTAATTTTTAATGGTTTTAGCTTATGACAAATTCCTAAATTTTTTAAAACCTTAAATCTCATATACATCAAAACATAACTGATACGAAGCATGTGGGCATTGAAAAGATTCTTTGTAGAACCAATTAAAAATCCATATTTTATAGAAGAAATCTTTTCATTTTTATTACTTGCTACTAAATTTATCGACCAATAACTTGACTTGATTGCTTGCTGTAAAAGCTTTTTCTTACTGGAAAAAAAACTGTATTCATGGTATCACTTTTTCAGTTGTGAGTACTTTGAAATAAGTTTATTTAATAGAAAGGCTTTAAAACTGTTGTATATGTGTGTAAAATTATATGCATTACAAATCATTAGTGTTCATTTGAAAGTTTTTAAATTATGCTTCATTAGACTTCAAGCAATCTTATTTCAGCCTTTTAAAAACTGTTTCCCTGTCCCTGCATGTTTCTTGGTTCATAGTGTAATCAGGGAATAAATTATGTACAGATATTCTAACATTACTTTAAGAATATTTTTAGATGGATTTGGATATGTATTCATTAAAATGTGATTAATGTTAAAATTTTATAGCATTTGCAATCATTGATTCTGATTAAAGACACAAAGAAAGTAAAGAAAATGTTTTAGGGCTTCTTACTAAAATATTTGCTTTCTTGATTTTTTTAAAACATTTTTCTGGTAATGTTGCTTATTTATTATTAGTAAAGAAGGATGTATATAAATATGACTAGTTTTAGTACTTATGTATCATTTGATTGTACCTGAAAAATATTGTAAATGAAAGTTTTCATCTTTTGCTTTGATAAATTGCATAACTTGCATAGTTCTTTTGCACATTTCTCTTCTTTGTAAAGAGGTAGGGACTGTACGTTATTCTGATATCTACGAAATCTAGGCTTAATTCCAAAATTGTAAGTTTTTAATAGTTAGTGAATATGTTCATATGTAAAGTGTTTTAGCAAATACCAAAGCTAGAATTAATATCCCACTGAATAATCGTTTGAACAGTATCAATGCATATATAAATATAATGTGGTCCTGCTCATCTGTGTACCATTTGTATTTTTGTTCTTTTAAAGACTTGATAAACTCCATTCAACTTTTGTCTATTGGCTAATATCTAAATCATCTATATCAAAAGATCTTCATAAAGTAGACAACCTGTTGAAATGGAATTGTTATTGGAATGGAATCATTGATAGATATGTTATTCTGTACTATTCCTATGAAGAGATAATATTGTACATGCTTATTAAATTGTTGGAAAAAATAGTGCTATGTCCTTGTCTATACATTTTGGAAGTGACCTCATTTATCACCTTGGCTAAGTGATCTTATTTTTGTTTGTAAATGATGTTAAATGAAACAGAGTTCATTGAAAAATGCTAATGAGATCATTGCATAGAAGTCTTCTTACATCCATTTATTAATATCAATTTAAAGTTTGATTACTGTAAAATATTTACTTAGACAAATTATTGTATTTGCATTGCTGAATATTTTTCAATGAACTGTGACTCTCCATTCGCGTTTTATTTTGCAGTTAAAAGGTAATTATGAATTATACTAAAAATCTATTTGCAATTTATCCTATGTTATTTCTAAATGTTTTTCAATTCACTGATATTGCTCTGGCTTTTCTGTGATACTTTTTTAGGTGACATTTTTTTCTCTCAAATTTTATTGTCTATGTATAGTTTTAAAAAGAAATGATGTACTTCTTGCTTGTAAATATCGAGTCATTCATCTTTTAAAAGCATTCAAGTTGAGGGAGGACTCAGAAATGGGAATTGTAATTATTGAACTCCCCCTCTCATATTTATCATTCTCTCCTTTTAGTGATAGTTCTTTCTTGATTATTATGAAAAAAGTATTTTAACCTTGAAAAGTTATCTAAATATTCATGTATCGTATAGCTTTTATAAAGTTAGCAGATTCAACGATATTGGTTTTTTTAAATCCATTACATTAATTTATTTGAAATATATATATATTGAGTATGTTAACATTTAATATGTATGCAAAAAAGGACTGCTTATTAAAGTTTTAATAATTACATTTTGAAACTTTTATGGCAACTTAATTTTAAGGTAAAATTATTTGTGTGTTGAATGGTGTAATTTTTTAGCAATGTAAATGATAATAAAATAAGTAGACAATCTTGTATGCCTTATACCCAAAATCTTTCATGCTGTTATATGAGTAGCCCTCTTGAAAGTTGTGTAATTAAGCATGTGCTTGTGAAATTGTCATTTATTGGCAAACTATTTTCAATATTAAAAAACATAGAGGACGAAATAAAAATATTGATTCCTGTATAATATTTACATAAGTGAATAATTTCTCTGTCTTGTTAATTTCATTCGTTTTGCTTATTTTATTTTCAACTGATATAAGTGTATATAAGTACACCTTTAAAAGTAAGCTTTCTTGTTAAATGTTGAATGATTATATTTTACTGTAATAAAATAGGATATTGCTTATTTTAAATGTTGATCTGAAATTTCAGAAATGCAAACACTTTGACATATAAAATCATTGTTTTCTTAAATAATTAACCTATATATTATAAATTTATTCCATTAGAGTTTTTCAAAAATTCTCATTCTTTAAATTACTAACTAGAAGTATTTAAATTATTTGTAAAATATTCATTCTGTAGCATATATAAGCCTGTGTTATCATTAATTGTCTAGTCCACCTGTATACGTTTATTTCTATTTTTCGTTTCTCACTTTGACCTGAAATCTCATTTTGATTCATATTATCCTCAAAAAATGGTGATTTGTTTGAAATGCTGCACTTCTACTGCTAATCTCTCAGAAAGTAATAAAATGAACTTATGAGACAACATTTCTCATTATTTATTATTTACTAAACGTTCCTGTTTAATTGGATTAGTGAAGATAAAATTGTTTGTGTTCTGGAGAATATTCTGGAATTTTGAAAAAAATGGTACAGCTCTCCGGAAGTATATGTTATTTTTTTTTAACATTTTTACTGGATCTTATAATCATTATAAAGCTGATCATAATGTTTGAAAATTGATTATAAATGGTTTGGCTAGTACCCAAACACCAGCAACCGACTGCTGTTTAGCGTGAAGCCTTTCTCTTTTGAATGCAGTGCCTCTCGCTTCTGTAAGTAAATCCGTATAGACATAGCCTTCGTTCGCATAAGGTGGGTTTTTTGTTTGTTTCGCCCAGTAAATAAATGAGCAACGAATTAATGTGAAATTTCACATGAAATTTGGAAATGCCGCTTTTGAAACTTATAATTTATTGTAAGAAGTGTATGGCAATGAATGTATCGCGTGCACGTTTTTTTGAGCAAGCATTTTCAAGATGGTGGAGAAGATGATTGACCCGGATCTCCCTCCCTCGTCAAAAATGGATGACAGTATCGGAAAAAAATCGATAATTTGGTTCCATCTGACTGTTGGTTAAGTATTCGTGCGATTGCTGAGACTAGGGATTACAAAGAATCCGTACGAAAAATTTTCCCACCAAGACAATGCACCGACTCGATCCGCATTATCCGTCTGGAGGTTTCTAGCCAATTGCAGCATCCCAGTCCCAGACCATTCGCCAGATCTTGCGTCATACGAACTATATCTGTTTTCCAAATTGAAATCTGCATTAAAAAGAGCAAGAGCCGAGTCCGTTGAAGCTTTGAAAGAGAAATGGATCACGATTTGAAGGAGCTAATAGAAGACTTCCTGCACTGTTTCAAGCAATGGAAGATTGGCATATAGCGTTGTAGGGATAGAGGAAGGGTGTATATTGAAAATGATAAGTTAAAAAGTATAACATCAAAATAAAAAAAATTTAGCGTCAGCTTCCTTATTTTATAGTTACACCTCATATTCTCATTTTAAACATTTTGATGTGTTACCTGTAAAATTTTTTTTTTAAAGCATGTAGATTTTTCTAAATCAAAATGTGCTTGCGATCAAGATTAATTTATAAAGTTATTTAAAAAAATGACTGAAGAATTTTTTTTTTGTTTAATTCTTCCTCCATTTATGCTGTCTGTTGTGTCACTTGTGTTAATTTCATTCAATACAGAAATGTTAAAAGAAACGTGCTTTATATTGTAAATGATTGTTAAAACAGACTAAAATAATTTGTTGTTACTCGGTTGCATTGCTGTGGTAAGGGTTTTTATGCAAATATATTACATAGATTGTGTGTTTCATTGTACTTGTTTATGAAACTGTCATAGAAAAACTGTTTGGTAATTTTTCTGCAACATGACTAACTTTTGAAGTTGTATTAGAATATTATTCATGTATATTTATACAGAACACTTCTTGTCTTTAAAACAAATTATGCAACTAATTTAAATGCTGATAATTGTTCAAAGAAACTTGTAATTTCTATGTTTTATATCTTGTTAATAATCAACTTTATGATTTTAGGTCAGCAAAAGCAATATTGTGTGCTAATTTTTTAGTTTTTAAAACTTTCCACGCTTTTTAAGTAGAAATGTAAAGCTAAATTGGATTGCACATGTTGAATATAAATTGAAAATAGTTGATGGTATATTAGAATTATGAGCTATATGTATATATATATACCACTTGTGAATATTGCTCAATAATATCTTATCAAATATGCTATAGTTCTACATACTTTATAAATTTTAGAATGAATACCTTCCCTTCTTTGACTCTTTAAGGTTTTGATTACAACCTTTTCTGTTCATATATTTTTATGTAATTGATAGTTACAACTGAAGTAAGCAATTTCAGAAACAATTACTTTGTATTTTATGATGTATTACTAGAAAATCTATGGCTGATTCTTGTATTCTACTACAATAGTTTTATAATGTAATATGTAGTTACAAAATAAATTTAATAGTTATATGTTTTTCAAAACTTAACAGTTTTTGATCATCATAACATTGTAAAGCTTTTAGTCTATCTTATTTCTATGCATGAAAGGACTTTCGTGTATTTTTTTGTTTTGCTAATCAACTTATTAACAGACATTTTCATTGGAAATATTGTAAATTTTGCTCAATTGTATACATTTTCTACTTCAAATACTGTACACCCTACAGTTTCAGCAATTTTAATACACAACATCAATAAAACATTTTCTTCCAACATTGTTTATTATTCTAAATTTTTGGATTTTCTTTTCACCATAGACATTATGTCACTCTTGAGTATGTATTTCAAATCCTAGCAGTTTCAAACAGATATATTTCTACAAGTACCTTTTAATTAGGGCAGCAGTTCTCAACCTCTTTCACCCTAAATCCTCCAAATAATTTGTTTTATTTATAACAGAAACTTATCTAGTAAAGGTGTATGTTAAATTAAACAGTGTTTTGATGGCAGTTTTTTTTTAAGTAAGCAAACAAATTAACTCAAAAATAGGAAAAAGAAAAATCAGGAGCAAAATGGGAGAGTATTCTACCAATGGAAATGTTCTTCAGGGTAATAATTAGATGCGGACTCTGAAAAGTTCTTTTCAAGAATTGAAAATGAAGCTTGTTCAAAATTTTATATCCACTGATCGGCAATTTCCGTCTCTGAAAAATATTTTTAAATTAGGATTTTAATACTACCAAGTAATCAGTAATCTTTTCACCGACCATTAAATTAAGCTCGGCTTGTTGCACTCTTCAGGCTGTCCCTTTTTATATATATATTTTATGGATTCAATTTTTTCCTCAACTTGAATGTATAGTGTTTTGTAGTTAAATATCCAGCTCATTTGATGGAAAATATAACTTTGGATATGCAAGATTTTGTAACCCTCAAGCTTTCTGAATCCAAAATCTTTAAAGGCTCTTTTGAAAACAAGAGAGCGTAGGAGGGAAGGGGGGTTCTATCATGTCGAAATTCGAACAACTCTATGTCAAAATCTTGCGGAATAAGAAAATTTTCATCAAATTCCCAGTCTTTCAACTTGGATAGAAAAAAAAATGAACAAATTTCAATATAACTGCTCTCAACATCGACTGGCATCGGATTTGTGAAAGGTACTAAACTCGTTTAGCAATTTTATTCAAGCGTGAATGTAACAGCTTTTTTGCTGCATAGTGAAATTAAATTTTCACCAATGGTAAGGTATTTATATAGTCTTGTAATATGACAGCTAATTTAATAGACCTCGATAGCTTTGACATCACTTTTGGCAGATTTAAAATATGTTTTCAGCGTTTACAGAATTCCTTGGGCAACCTTCTTTAGGTAGGTGCGAAAATTATGACCCTGAAGCACCCTAGTGATCTTTTTTTTTCCTGTGGTGTTAACTTTCTTGTAAACATGGGTGACACGCTCCCAGGATAGCGATCGTTCTCTGTTTATGACCCTTTTCAACCAATTTTTTCAAACGTCTAGATCACGGTTACAATTTGTTTAGCGTAGCATAGTCATATCTGGCTCTCATGCCATTTAACAGCATCACCAACTTACAATTATAGAACTCTGAATTTGCAACCGTCGAGAAAATATGGCTTCTTTACATTTGTGTTTGGTATGTAAATGACATATGAGAGTAGACTTCATGGAACTGTTACTGCTCCACATCAACACAAGAGGGACTTAAGGTTGCTTTCTTCTCCTATACATGAAAAAAGGTAATTAATGCAGCTGTTCAAGTAACTTCTTTCCTAGTTCATTAATCTCTTGAAAAAAAAAAAAGTGAATTGAAATATCAACTCAGCCTCCATCCAACTTCAAAATTGAGTCTGTAGTCGTAGTTGGTCCAGTCTACTGTTTGATGTCTATCATATATCTTATAAAATTGTATTTTCATCTTGCCCATGTTAACTAAAATTTCCCCTGGAATAAATATCCCCTCCATTTTGGAGATAGTCGAGTAATCGTTGCACAGAAACTTACGAGTGGAAACTAGAAATAAAGGTGAACTAATTCATCTGAAGTTAGAAAATTCCCTAATTATCCCTAGAAAATCAACCCATCTTTCATTTTCTATGTTTTAGAGCTGTTGTTAAAAGTATTGTGCT
Organism: Nephila pilipes; assembly: GCA_019974015.1. NCBI lineage: Eukaryota > Metazoa > Arthropoda > Arachnida > Araneae > Nephilidae > Nephila > Nephila pilipes. Next base: position 154,321 of record BMAW01089261.1, read on the forward strand.
GCACAATTCATTGGCAACTTTAAATTTCTAGAACATTTGTTGACCACTTGGATGAATCTCTTTAAAATATAATAAAAGCAGGGGATACAGTGGTTTATAATGAACACTTTTTAGTGTATACAAAAGTAACCTTTCTAATTTTGTTGCGATGAGGGGGAATACTGCTTTCCATTATGTGTAATGCCTTTTATTTAAATGATTGGTTTCAGAAGCTTATTTTTTTAATCGCACAGCTACAGCGAAATTTTTTCCAGCAGATTTCATTGCAATTTTTTTACTGTTGATAATTTGCCCAGTAACCCACTTCAGCACAAAAGTAAAAGATGTATCAAATTCACTTGACACAGCTTCAGTTTAATTTTCCTTCAGGTAAATATGGGAACCATAATCCCAAGATACCCTATCTTTCCCTTACCAAAGACAAGTGCATCACCAATCTTTGGTAAATGTGCCCCCAAGATATCCTAACGATCTTTCTAATTTTGACCTTCCTTGTCAATCAATTTTTTTCTGCCTAGATTACAGTTTCAGTAAATATTTGGCATCATCAACTCTGTCGCCCTGTATTATCAGTTACAGGTATAGCAGGGGTTATGTTTTGTTTGGTTACTTAGTATGTAGGTATTATTATAGAATGAATCCTCTCATTATGGCTAGCAGTCTCGCTTTCTGACATCCAATGCCTCCCTTTAAAACAAGGAATCCAGACAAGCTGCTCTCAGTGTAGCCTGCAATTGCCCGCTTTTCCTATGTGAAGAGCAATTTGACTCGCTTTCATAATGGTTCTTTTATTGAGCAAGTCTCTAGCGTCCTTGTTATGTCTCATACACTGTTCATATTTTACTAGATTGTCCTGTGATTCATAATCATCATACCTCCCTTTTTAATTCATCTGTTTTCAACTAGCCTGACTTGGAGGGAGGAGAAACTCCCACCAAAATTTGTGTTTTTCTTTAAAATTTGGCTTTTTACACCACATAACTTCATCATTATGCATTCTTATCTTAATTTGGTTTTTAAAAAATTTTTAGTCTTATAAACAAATGTTTGAAGTAGCATAGTCAGATTCAGTCCTTACGCCATAAGCCCACACTCCAGACGTCACTTAAAACCCTTGTCTATGCAAACCTCGCAAGATTTCGTAGAGAGCATTAGATGTCAATGGAATGCAAAATAGTTGTGAGTGATAGTGGGGTTTAATAGTGCCAGATGTGGATATTCTTCACTAAATAAGGAGAGTAACTGTGGTCTAGAAGATTGAAATTGGTTGACATGAGTAAGGGTCAAAAATAGAGGAGGATCAAACATTAGAGAAAATTGTTAACGAATATCTGGAGCAAAAACATTTTCATGGCCTTGGAAAAGAGAATATAAGAATTAAGTGAATAACTTTAATATACGATTCCATATGGATAAATTAAGATTAATACTTTACTCAATAAAATGTGGATATTTTATGCAGGGCATATAAGAAAAAATGCCACCTTTCTTATATGATTTTATTTGGATTAATTTGTATTAGAATGCCTTTTGACTAATGAATCCATGTACATTTACCATTATTTGTTCACAGCAACTTATACATTTGACTCAATTCAGCCCACAAGGATTCAGTTAGTTCTTAATTTGTTTTATGTCCAAAACTTCTTTTAAACATAAGCTACAAATGAAAACAAAGTGAAGTTTTAATTTTGGCAGAATAATCTTCCCAATCAAAACTATTCTCAAAAATCCATCCATATTAGAAAAAAAAATTTTAGCATGAAAATCCATTAAAGATATATATTTGAGTTTTACATTTACCTTTAGTTTTTGGAGGTATACCGAAATTTTTATAACAACATTTCTGTGAGACATTAGTTTTGCATATTAGAAGCAAAAAACACTGATTTCAGCATATTAGTATGCAATTTCTCTATTTTGGATTTTTATTTAAAAAGTCATTTTCTTATGATTTTGAAAAAAGTAAAAATACATTTTTTTTTTAAATTTCAAAGAATAATGTTTCTTTCATTTAAATTCCTAAAACAAAAAATAATATTGTTCAAATATTACAAAAGAGAAATATTCTTTGCAGTGAGAAATGAAACATTAAAAATATGATAAAAATCCAACTATGTCCAGGAGCAGATGGAATTCACAAACTAGAAAGCATGGTGACAGCTTTCCTCAAAACTGAAGCAACATACAATGTTAATGGCTTGTCTGTCTCAAATTTAGAGCCAAAATGTTCAAATCTGTAATGCTATTTTAAATTTGCAAGAATTCATTTTTAAAGGACCTAAAGTTTAATACATTCATTGTTAAAATTATACTTAAAAAACCTATTTGAACAAATACAATAAACAATTCATCAATTATATACAAAATTTGCATCAAATATTTCTGATAAAATATTGTCAGGCAATCAGTAAACTTTCATCTTCATTGTGTTTGGTTTTAACCAACAAGGGAAGAATTTAATTTCTTTCTGAAAATAAACAGGCATACAACATTATAAATATAAGTTTTGTACAACAGAGTTCTTAAATTAGCACACCTGTAAATGCCAAAAATCTCTTTAAATATTTTACAAAATAGCGTGTATTCAAACAAAGTTTAATATATTGCAGAAATTCTAACACCAGTTAAATAAACATTTTTATTGCCAGTACGTGCTCACTAACAATGATTTTTAAATTTGACAAATCTTTGTACAATGAACCAAATGCTAATTTTAAAATTATTTGCAACACACAAACTTTACAGAGCTTTGGTTATTGATGTCCAAAACATTTTATTAATGAAAAACCACAAATATTAAAGAAGAAATGAAAAAAATAACAGCTGCATTTTGGAAAAATGGCAAGGAAATTTTAAAATCAATGTTTCTGTAAGTAACATGTGAATAATTCATATTATCTTACAATAAGGTGACATTTTATTTACATAATTAGAACACAACTTCACAATATTTACACCACATCCACAATTTAGATTTAAACATAATGGTCCCCCTTTCAAACACAATCTAAGTAATAAATAATGTAGCACAAGATGAAATGCGAAGTAAAAATTTTTACCTTCTGATTTTTGAAACAAAGATTACTGTTTGAAAATCTTAGGAACAAAAATATATACATAAAATTATAAAAATTTAAAAGCTCAAAATTCCAACACTTGATTTTTAAATACAATACTACTTTAAATACAAATGTTTTCAAGCATAACATTTTTATATTTTAGCAACCTGAGTGTACAGATATATTTACATATCCAAACATACAGCAATAATTCAAAGTTAAAATAAATAAACTTAAAATATACTATTTACATAGTTCAAAACTTGTAATCGTAAATATTCTTCAACAAGTTAATGCAATCCATCTTCTTAAAATGGTATGCATTACAGAGAAGATGGTTATAATTAAACCAGTATTTGAAAAGAATTCATTTCAATACCATAAATTCAAGTAAAGAATAAATCAGCAAAATCTGTACCTGAATTAAAAAAAAATTCCAAGAGATAGAGGGATTTTGAAAAGAATGTCCCAAAATAAAATTCTAAAACGAAATCTCATTTACACATAATTTTTATACAAAAATTAAAATCAATTAAACATACATATTTTGAAAGAATTAAAAAAAATTTAAGTACAAAAAGTCTGTTTCAACAATGTGGGTGGCAACAATTATTTTTTTTCCTTTTATAACAGTAACACCATTTTTTTTACACTATATGGACCACTGATGTATTGTATAAAATTTCTAAAGTATATTGTAATGAATTGTACATATTGTTTTAGCTTCACAAAGTGTTATTCAAATAAAGGAATAACAAGGAGATATATTCTCGTTAAAACATGCAAGTGTAAATGATAATGCTTACCACATTTATAGGTATTCTCTGAATTAATTTACTCTGAAGTAGCTTGGAATTTTAAGACAAATGATCCATCGAAATGAAATGACAAGACAAAGCAGTATTGTCTAATTTGCATATACAGATCTCTAGATATCTTCTAGAGAACATACTGCATCATTTAGATTTCCTTCAGCACAATTATGAAGTGGAGCAACTATATTATAATAGCTTCAAGAATTACAGGATTAACTTTTTATTTTATAATACATTACATAAAATTATTAAGTAGCTAATCATAATACAAACAGTGTTACTATTAGAGGAAAAAATTTATTTCACAACAAATTTCCAGTATTTAGGTAAATAACATCAATGCATAGAAGATTTTAATTATAGAAAATAAGAAGTACTATTGATACTCAGGTTGATAATTTAATAGATATGATTTTAACAAAGACTACATTTTTTAGCACTCTTAGAGTTAATTGTTGTTAACTAAGAAATGTAAACAAAAGAGGTGTGCACATACTCACATTTTTATACATAAGCAATTTCCAAAATATGATTTTCATCAGCCACAAATTTCACATAACCAATTAGTGACATGTTATCTACTAAAACACAAATTTCTCAAGATAAAATTACACACACTATTCTACTTTATTAAACGTAAATTCACAATTCACATATAAGCAGCACTAATTCAATCAATTCATATCAAATAACAAAACTATATAATAAGATATTGGTCTTTATTAACATACCTAAAAAAAATTTTTTTATCCTATATGTGAAAGAATTGTTTTGAAATTAAATAAGATTTGTATTTTAGGATCTTTTACCAAAAGAAAATAAAATTTGTGTATTTATATAATTCAGAAACTGAATGTGTAACCTTATATACTTTAAAAAGCAAATAAAATTGCAGATGAACCAAATGTATCATTGAATAAGTGTTTTAAAATACTGTTATCAAATGTACAATATGTGATTCAAGATTTGTTTCGTGTGCAAATGAATAAACCAGTCACATTCAATTTTTAAGTAGAAATATAACAAATTTAAAACAAAAAATTGCAATAAAAACTGAATTTTTTTTTTCAAATATCGTTTTTTGTTATATATTAGTATCATTCAAATTAATAAAGAGCACAACACATATATTAGTATAAAATTGTTAAACCATTAAATTAACTTAATTAGAATTAATACATTCAATGATTTCAAAAAGTACCATTTCCCCAAATACTGATTTACTGTAGAATGTTTTCTAAAAGTAATGTGATTTTTAAATATTCAATTTTACTGCTGTAGAATAAGCGATTTTTAGCGAAATTGACTTATTGCCATACATTGGTGATTATTCAGCAGATAAGTGAATATCAGAGCTTGTATTACAATCAAATTTAATACAAACATTGTGAGGAAAAATATTCATATATCTCGGACACGAAATTCAAAAGTTTCAGAATTTTAGATTTTTGTAAACAATCTATTCTTTCATTTCACCTTTTTTTTTTTTTTTTTTAATATATATATATGTAAAATCATTTCCTTTGATTATTTAACTTTATTAAAATCTTCATGGTGATGTACTTTACTTCTTCAAAAGTGTTTTGGATATAATTTTATAACACAATGACAAACTTTCAAATATTTGAAAAAACTAATGCATTATCAATATCAATGCTTATTTTTTAGAGATATTTATAAAATTAAACATAATTTCAAAAATAATATTGACTTTAATCATTTACTCTTGGATACTTACCAGGAAATGAATAACATACAAATTATTATGATTTAAGTATTTTATCCTTAATTTTAAAATACTAAAAATATATTCATTTCTAATTTCAAACATTTCCTTTCTGAGATAAAAATCATTGCAGACAATCAGTTAGTTCCCTCTCTATACAACTTTCACATAAGAAAACATTTGATTGAGAATAATGTATCAACTGCATAACTGGCTTTACTTAACAATTGTTCAATAATAATTAAATGAATACATTTAGCTAATTCTTCAATCATAAAAAGTATGATGTTGATTTGGAATTAAGGTTTACAAAGAATTGTACTAAACATTTTTATCACATGAAACACTGCTTTCCTTTGGCATTATCATTCTGACTTAATTTTAATAAAAATCAGTAAAGAAATATTCTTATGTTGCAGAAGATAAAAAAAAAAAAAAAAAATATGACATTGCAATTGCACATATAATATAAACAAAATACATAGAAAAATAAATAAAACAAAAAATTTACAAGCCACAACACAGTTTGTTCATTGTATTACTCAAGTCTCATTCTTATAAAATAATTCTTTCCTTAGAACCTTGCAAAAAGAGACAAATATTAACTAGAAAATTTAACTAAATTTAAGAATCAAAGCAGGATCTTTTGATTCAAGAGTTAATGTTAACTTTTTGAAACCATTGACTTAATATACAAAATTTTCCTACAGTTCCATTTGTTTTTGTTAAAGACAAAGAGAAAAATTAAACTTTACAAAATATTTTTGAACATACAAGATATAAGGTAAAAATATTCATTATGAAATCAAAGATTCAATGTTACATTTCCATAAAAGTTTACCAAATATAATAAATACTTGTGCAAAATGTCAACTTCTTGCAAGGACCTCTGGTTTGCTTGTGTGAAATATATTCATAAATTTCGTACTTATTAAGTACAGTTATTTTACAGCAGGAACAGGTTTAAAACCAACACATAATCACAAAGTGGTAATAAATATGAATGGAATAACATCTTGTTTACTTGGCACAAGTATTTAATTAAATGCGATATGGAAAAATTCACATGGCATTTTGTGTATTAAAATATCTCACTAAGAATTTGCAAAAATACAACTGGGATATTAAAGATGTATTAAAGCAAAAATAGAAATCACAAAAAATACTGTGAAGAACCAAGTTTATACTTCATGATATAAATACACAGCAAATGAGAATGCTACTTATAATTGTACCATAATTCAATAGTTTTGATGAAAACAATTTAAAATAAAAATATATGTTTTAAATGTACTGATAGAAATTTGAGATTTTCACAGCAATAAAGCAGACAGACAACAATGATAAGTCTATACTACAATAGATGTTTATATATGCATATTGACATATGCCAAAATGAAACGAGCGTATTTCAATGGTCGTAAATACAGTTACTACAGAGCCATACTTTGTACAACACATCTGACCATTTGGAGACATGAAAAGTGAATGAGGGTAACCCGTTTGCAGTAACTTTTGTAATTAGATTCTCTTTATAAAAGCCATATAAGATTTATACTTCACATTTTGACTTTGCACAGGATGGGATTTCATATTAGATGAATGCTCATTGCCAGTTCTATATAATTACTTCCGGTTAATGCATAAAATGCTATCAGAATATCACACGCAAACATACAAACCAGAAGCATACCATTTATCAGTATCATGCACCCAAACGGATAAAGCTCTGTTTCATTTCCTGCAACAGTGCTGTCTATTAAAAGTCACAAATCTGATGAGCTAATTTGTGAGGTCTTCTCTCCTCCTGATCCAGATAAAATGTTAGATTCTGACTGGTTTGTAGTAGATGCAACAGAAGATGGGGTTAAAGAAAATGAAGATGGTTGAAATGAAAATTGACTACTTTCTTGACCAGAGCTGTAGAATGAGGAAGACTGACCGAATGGGTGAAATGAAGACACAGCTGGTTGTGGTACCGGCCAAGCTCTAGGAGCAGGTGGTTGCATATCTGTCAATGATGAAGGGCTTCCTGTAAGATGAGAAGCTATAGGGTATATATGAGACATGTGTTGTAAATGAGGAAGAACATGTTCCTGGCTATGCTGAAGGGGATGAAGTGGTTGAGGATGCTGTATATGAGATACTTGTTTATGCGAAGAAAAATTTGGAAATGCTTGAAAATCAGAACCAGACATGTGATGTGGAAAACTAGAGAAGTGATTTTCAGGTAAATGATGAAATTGTTGAATTGCTTCTGATGATTGAGACTGCAATGGATGATTTGATGACACCAAAGAATGCTCATGTTGGGACTTTTTCGATGCCACTTTATTAGTTGATTTCCGTTTGCGAGATGGTATATGACGATTTTGGGGAGCTGTTTGAATAGGATGAGGAGACACAACAGCCGAACGTGGAATTTGAGACAAATTTGTTTGTGATACATACTGCAAAGGCTGCAGTTCACTATGCTGTTTTGTTTGCATTTGATGCAGGTTTGTTTGAGAGATCACATGAGGTTGAAAAGTTTGATCAGAATTGTGAAGCTGAGATGAAACTGCAGAAGGCAAAGAAGTTGCCTGAGATACCGGAAAATTAATCTGTGGATGAGATGAAGTGGGTTTCAAACCATACATATTTTGTGAAACATTCAACTGTTGCACAGAAGAATCAGTTTTAATTGATGATTGAGGTGATTTGCATATTGGCTGAGATGATTGTTCAGTATTAAGAGTATTCTGAGTTTGAAGAGTAGATGTGGCAGTAACATTTTTTTGGTGAAATATGTTCTTCTGAGGTAACACATCTGATATATTTGATTGTTCTATTGGAGAGATCTGAAGATTTGGATTCAGTTTATTAGTAAGAGATGCTAAAGAATCAGGCAGAGAAGTAGAACTTGCCTTTGTAGGTTCAGATAAAGATATAGAGATACCTTTAGAATTTTGCAATATTTCCGATACACTTGGGTTTTGCAGAGATGGAACAATAGCAGGAGAATGACTTCTTTCAGATCCCATATTTGCTGAGTCTTCGGTCTGTTTTGAAGGAGAATTCATACTGGATTCACATATACTCTCTAAAAAGTCATGATTTTTTTGTTGATGAGGAATTGATTGGCGCAACTTTTGAGAGTGAATGTTGGAATGGGCAGGTGTAGGCTGGGTGATTGTTATTTGAGGTCTAACATTTTTTCCAGAAAGAAGAGGAGAGATTTGAGCTTTAGAGCTTTTTTGAAAGGGTTTTCTTTTCCCTTGTTGTGGTTGAAGTAGCATTTGCTGCACTCGCACTGGTTGTGCCAATTGAGGAGCAAACTTCTGTCTATTTTGCTGATTTGTAGGATTTATAGGCATTATAGTGATTTGCTTGTTTTTTGAAAGTACCTGAGGAATTTCACATTTTTCTTTTGAAATTGACATTACATTTTGGGGAGAAGATGGCGATACTTTTCTTATGGTGATTTGCTTCCCAGGTAATATTGAAGATTGAAAACTATTTTCTAATTTGTCTTGATCAATACTACCAGTATCACTTTCAGATGAGTTTGTAGAGGCATTTGAAGTAGAAGCACTCCTTCGAATTGAGGGCTCATCGTCATCACTTAAATCGATTACTTCTGGTGCAGAACCACGGGCTGAATTTTGAACAGTACTGCCAGCAGCACTTCTAGGGCCCAAATATCTGACAGTTCCACCACACTGAAGAGTCTGTTTAATGATCTAAAATCATAATATAACAGGAAATTACTTGCAAATAATATAAATGCACAAAACTAAAATTCCAATTGGACATTTGTAATTTAAAATATTCTTAACACTTACCCCAATGCTTTGTCCTCTAGGTGTATTGATCACGGTACTAGGTTGATTTCCACCAACTACAAATAAAGTTTAAACTTAAAATATCAATTTACTTTTTAAAAAATCTCAAGACATTACTGAGCTAATCTACTAATTGGAAAATGTTGCAGATTATTCCAAAATTTTGCAAAATATCAACAAGTTAAATCAAATTTAATTAGTGGTGAGTAAACCCAAATAATTGCTGTAAGTGACAAATCATGTGCATGAATATAAAATTTCAATATATGCCATACGTTAATATGTTAACAGTTCTCACTTCTGATAAATGTATGGCTTTTAGTAACTTTCAGAACTGTCCAAATACTTTTCAATCAAGTCTTGAACTGAAAAATGCAGGACCCACATCATCATATATAAAAATTCCATCTATACTGAAGTTTATGAAAGATTGCAAATAGTAAACCATCTAAATGCTAAAGAGGATTAAATAACCTAATCACGACATTAGAATACATTCACTTTCATTTAGTCCTCTATAAGCATACGTGCTCTATCAAATAAAAGTACATATGTAATTTCAAATTTCTTTAGCTTGACCCTAATTAAATAGTATTTTACTAGGCATTATCTTAAGTCATACAGATTCAGAGTAAATTTTCATTTTTAATCTTTTTCAAAGGTATTACTGAAGTACAACATTTTCAATTTAATTACATATATATTTCAATGCAATGTTTAATAAAGCATCGAGATACCTTGAAGCTTTTAAAAGAAGAAGCAAATAAATAGAATAATTAGCTTTGAACATCAGTAACAACTGAGGTTAAAATCTTTGCATGGAGTGAGGATTAACCATAAGTTGCTGAATGGGGGAGGCGCCGCACCATAACTCAGTGAACAAGTTTATAACTGATTGAATAATAGTTTATTAACACTAGAAAGATGGCTGCTATCATTTTGATATTTTCAAAATTTGTATTATGTGCTATGTTTTAATTTTGTTCCATGGTTACTGAGATTTTATGACTTGTAATAATTTCATGTGAAATATGCACATACATGTACTAAAACTATCTGCAGTAAAGAGGTGGAGAAAATTTACTGTATAACTTTAAAGGACGGAAAGCTAGTTGAAATCGTTAATGCAAATCACAATACCACAATAAAAACGAAATTTTTAATAAAAAATAAATATTTGGTGATATAAAAAAATTATTATTTGAATTAAAAGAGAGAAGAGCATTTTTTTCCTACACTCTCCTCAATACTTCCCCCTCCTCTTGCAGACAACAGATGTTTTCAAGTGAAACACCTATTTATTCAGTCACTTGACTAGAACCCTAAAAAGAGATAATATGTAATAACGAACAAATATTGTTATGAGAGTAGTAATCGATATTCAATGGAATGTGGATCATCGTAAATGTGCCCTGTGAAAATGTACAGAAATTGTTAAATTTCTGCATGAATTAGATGAACATGAATCACAAGAAGAAAAACCTGAGGAAGATGATGTATTTTTACCAAAGAAAATTGAAATAACTGACACCGATTCTGAATTTGATGACAACACAAGAATAAGTTTCGGTAACCAAAACTATATCTACCTTTCAAAATAAACAAAAAAGAAGGAAGACTGAAAACCATGTTACATTACTGAATGCTGCTGATGCGAATCTACATCGAGTAATGAAGTTGCACAAGACGACACAATGTCGACAAGAATGCCTATCTGGATGCTGTGGACAAGAATGCTTACCTGTATGAAGTCAAAATATGCTATCAGGATCCAGTGGAGTGCCTTCCAATGCAAAGAGATACATAAAAAGTGGAATAATGTCTAGTACTTCTTAGCTATTGGTAGATAACTCTATCGGAAAATAATATAGGAATGTACTGAAACAGAAGCTAAAAAAAAAGAATGAAAACTAGTTGATGTCATTGGAATAGTTATATGTGGGGGGTATAATTCATTAACCATTATACCAAACTGGCTGCATTCTCTATCTTGCTACCATATGGAACTGACACATTGGATCTCGTTGGAAAACTTTTACCCTAACATGGCCACCGAAGCCATGGAAGCTAAGACAGCTATACCTGAGAGCAACTCCATATCAATGACTGAAAAAGATGTACGCGAAGCCATCAAACTACTGACCAAGAAGATCACACTCCTAACATGAGAATGAAATATACTAAAGGACTCATTCATATTGAAATTGAACATGGTACTCCTGCGGATGACCCAGCACTACTGGACTTACTAGTGCAACAAAATGCACTTGAAGAGGAAATATACAGAACAACAGGTGAGCTGAATTTTATTTCTACTTGCCCAGTTAATGGTAGTAGCATTGTTTCAAATATTATTAATGACAATAACTTTATGTCAAAAGTTTATAAAGAAATAGTTATTCCAACCAAAATAAACCTCCACAAAAGATCTGCGGAACCTAATTTAAGCAATAATAAGACAAAGCCTAATGATGTACAACAAAAACCTAGCAAAGCTCCTAAAGTACTATGTAAAACTGATAATGGATTCATAGCACCATCTATAACAACTAAGAATAATACTAGCAAAAGCTTAAATAAACCAACACTTATTAAAATGAACAATAGTTTAAACATGCTCGTGGAAGTAGATACCGAAGAAGCAGACGTTGTCCCCCCCCCACAACCATCCAAGATACGATCGATCATGCTTCGGTTGACAAAAAACTATTATTTACAAATTCAAGCAGTAAACTGAGATTACCCGAAATCTGTCAGCAAACTTTCGGGCCAATATATCAAGATAACTCCTGAGATTGAAAATTATCACAGGGGAATTATTACCCTCCTCACTAATATGAAAGCTGAGCATTACATAATCCAACTGTTAAACGAGAAACCTTTCAAAGTCTGTATCAAAATCCTACCCATATATGCCGAAATAGACGAAATTAAAGAGGACCTTGAAAACCAGGGCATTAAAGTCGACAAAGTAGTGCAGCTAAGGCAGCTAAAAACGAAACAGCCACTACCTATCTTCATGGCTGAAGTCAGAAGAAACGACGATGCACTCGAAATATACGAAGTGCAAGCAATTACATACATATCCGTAAAAATAGTTCCCTTGAAAAGGAAACAAGTCATCACACAATGCTATAATTGAAATCACTTTTATCACTTGTCTAAGGACTGCCGAATGAATGCAAGATGTCTAAAATGCGGACAAAACCATCGCAATGGCGAGTACGAAGTTAAAGAAAGAATTGAGCACCCAACATGCATAAATTGCAAAGCTGAACATATGGCATCCTGGAAAGGCTGCCCCCTATTCCCAAAAAGGGCAAATCAGACCAAAAAAACATTAGATAGAAACACAACAGTAGCCAGACCAGTTATCAAAAACCTTTCCTTTGCCAATGTTTGTAGTAACCAAATCCCTCAAGAGATGGGGCCAAAAATAGTGCAAATACAACCGAAGTTCCAGTCAGTTTGAATCAGCAAAAGCCCCCATCAATCCACCAACCATTATTAATAATAATAACCCGAGCAGCTTTAACTTCCTCACAGCAATAAATAAATTACAAAATTTATTTAACAAATTTCCCAAACTTTTTGAAGCACTAAATAACATGTCTAAAGTAAACAACGATCTAGACGAACTTAATATATTCATCTCGGTGTAGTTATGATCCAACCCTCAACATGCAAATAAATTATACCCTCCACGGTCTCAAATTGGCTATTAATTTAAAATATCTACTGCCACCAACCCAACATAAAGATTAAAATTTCTCAACCAATTCATATAAAAAATAGCACAATATCGACACCAATTTTTTTTAAATAACCAAGATATTCCAAACATCTCTTTCAATTACCTGATAATAAAATCAAAACATATCTTTAACAGTAGTTTACTATTGATCATTTAATTAATTTAATTTCTCATGTTTCATATTTTAAAATTTTCATGATTTATTTTTAAACTCCTGAGCAAGTGAAATAACCAAAGTTCCGTCTCACCCATAACTAATAGCCAATCTACAGAGGATTAAAGCCTGTGAGGGTTATGCACCCTAATACAAGTACTCCGCACCTATACCAAACTAGTAGAATAATAGATAATGAAAAGAAAGTGTCTGAAACTGACATTTTATAATTCTACAAAGTATGGTATAGACATTCTTGACCAAATGGCGTATAACTATTCAGTAAAAGCAGGAAGCCGAAGATGCCCAATGCCCAAATTTTATAGTATTTTGGATTTAGCTTGAATTAACGCATGGATTGTGTACAAAAAAGCTACAGGAAGTGCAATATCTAGGAGATTTTTTGCTTCAGCTTTCTGAAGAACTTCGACATAATCATGAAATAATTAAAGCCGCTCCCTTGTGGACATGGATTAGAAGTAGGGTATCTAATCCCACATGGATTAGAAGTAAGGTAAATATAGATTATGCAAATTAATAGTTAATGCATCTACAATTATTACATAGCAGTTCCAGATTCCCCTACTAACTTTCCTCATAGTAGATACACTAATTTTATCATTGACTTTGCTACCCTTAAAATAATTTCTAACTATAACATTGAAAATATTAATGCTCCCAGCGCAATCATAACTCTGTATATACAACTAGAAACTACTCCATACCCCGCACTCTCCCTTTTACTGATTTAAATTTCAAGAAATGTATAGTATTCAGGATAATCAAATGATTAACAATATTATTTTACTTGACAGTGTAATTAATTCTCTGTAACCTCTACTTTAAAAATTCAATCAAATACCAAATCTATTCAAACCTACACTTTAGACCTTTCTCCAACACTCATAAATCTTTTTATTGCAAATAGAATTTGTTAATGTTAACATCAAATTACATACTTCCCTAAAAAACAGAACTAATTTCACAATAAGGAAATTAAAATACAAAAAATTATAAATGGGAGTGAGTAAATGATACTATTTTAATGGTGCAAGAGCCAGATGTGATCATGTTGCACCAAACAAGGCAAGGCTGTTATATAAAAAATTGAGAAAAAAAAAATTGGTAGTCAAGAAGGAAGGTAGAAAATAATGAGTGATGGCACAATAGTTAAATGTATCCAAGTTGTGCAAAACATGGTAAAACTGTGGTCTAGACAAGTGAGTGACAGTATAGCAATGGGAGAAGAGCCAGGCATGGCTATGCTGCGCAAAACAAGGTAAAACTGTGATGTCAATGTGAGAAAAAATTCAAGAAAAATGAACGAGTAATATTATTTTAATGGCACAAGAGCCAAATGCAGCCATGCTGCTGCAAAAAGTTTGTGATTGATCTAAATGTGTGAAAAATGAAAATGATAAAAATTGGCTGATAAAGGCGGGTTGAAAACAGAGAAGGATCACAAGGGTATCCCTTGGTCATGTCACCAGTAAAAGACAGAAAACTCCATGGGAAAGAAAAAAAGATCACTAGGGTCCCTTCGGGTCATGATGCCTGCACCAACCAAAAGACGGCAAGTCTCTGAGGTACCCCAACCCGAAGAACCAATCCCCTGATATAATCCCCAGGGGGCAGGGAAGGCAGATACCATTTTAATTAGGACATGCATGAGCTACATTGGAACTTTTCTTTCACACCTGGTCACACACAGGCAATAATAAATGGAAAACCCTTCTCAAAGAACTCCACTCAGAAAACAATTCTCTTTTCTACTTAAATAAGGGAATGACAAAGAACAAAAACAAAATATCATCATCCCTTCAAATAGGTAATAATTGCTTAGTTTTCTCCTCCAACGACAAAGCTTGTTAGAAATGTTATCAATCACTACCATTGTAATGCTGAATCCTCACTACTGCAATTTAGTTTCTGTAATTAACAATGTGTTTCTGTTCACACCTACTTTAGAATTAGATCAAATCTGTCTCAATATCTGAGCTCTGAAAAACCATATCAAAGAAGTTAATAAGCATTACTTTTTCTTCTTACAAACTTATTTATTGACACATGATCTGGTTTACAACAAAGCTGATCTATTTGCAAACTCACTCAAAATCTTCCAAATAAACTCTAAAACATATGATACCCCTGAACAAGTTCAAATTTACATATCAATACATGAAAAAATTAATAATTATCTTTAAAAAAACAGAATAGACAATGAGCATTCTAATAAACTACTTAAAATCAGGCACCTCTATATAAAGAACTTTCAGCTCCATTCTTAATAATATTTTTCTCACAAGTTTCCTTAGAGGCCCTACAATAACCTTTGTTATTTTGCTGATGAAACTGCCATCCTAATTCAAATAACTAAATGTTCAATATTGAAGAGAAAAATTGGAAATACTTCACATTGTATATACCTTTGTTTTTAAAAATTACATAATATATAAACTCAATTAAATGTATGAACACCAATTTCCATTAATACTTTACAATAATTTTTCGATTATATTTGAGCATCAGTTAGGTATTTAAAAAAATAATGAAAAATAACTACTCAAGATGAACATTTTAAAGACTTTTTGAAATCTAATTACAACTACGTACTTAATATGTAACATGGAAAAATCCATTTGGAATAAAGACTCCAAATAAACAACTTGTGAAGGAGCCAGAATAGTGTAAGTGTAGGGCAATAGTTTGCCATACTCACATAAACAGTTTTGAACTGTTTCCCCCTATTTTTATAACTAGACTCTGACAAAAGATCCTTGCTTATATTACTTTGACACCATTTTCTAAAGCATTACTTTTATTGTACTTAATATATATATATATATGTCAAAACATAACAAAATATACTTTTTAAGATTCAAAGTGCAACAAATGAAGTTTATGAAGATACCATCCTAAGATTCCAAATATATATTAAAATATCTTCTTCTAAAGGAATTAAAATCCTTCATATTTATTTTGATGCCTTCAGTTTAATCTTTAAAAAATGAAGATTTCACTTTTTAATATTAATCACTTAAAAATATTCTCACCATTCAATCTAAAAAGTTTGTAAGATTGATCTATCTAACATGTCAATTGAAAAGTCCCCTGTCTACCATAGTAAAATACATTTTTTTCGCAAAATTAGTTTTTCTTTATTCAACATAATACCCTTCAAGGGTGATACACTGATTATAGCGACCCTCCAACTTTACGATACCATTTTTGTAGTACGATTTGTCCTTTGCTTCAAAATAGGCCTCAGTTTCCTCTGTCTCAGTTCTTCCCAGCGAGCATTCTTTTGAGATCTGAGAACAGGAAATAGTCGCTGGGGGCCAGATATGGAGAATACGGTGGATGAGGAAGCAATTCCAAGCCCAAATCATGGACTTTTGCCATCATTTTCACTCACTTGTGACACGGTGCATTGTCTTGGTGAAGCAGCACTTTCTTTTTCTTCAAATGCGGCCGTTTTTAGGCGATTTCGTCCTTCAAACGGTCCAATAACGCTATGTAATAGTCGCTGTTGATGGTCTTTCCTTTTTCAAGGTAGTCAATGAAAATTATTCCATGCGCATCCCAAAATACGGACGCCATAACTGTTGGCCTTCCTCAGAGTAGGCCTTTGATAATTTAATTTAATATATAATGCCACATCAACAGAGAAAGACAAATTCTAATATTTTAAAATCTATATTTATTTTACACGATTATTTATTTACATTATTTACAATACTAATAATATCACTTTCTAAACCGAAAGCTCCAACATTATAACGATGGTCTCATCGATCATATTCCAAAAGCAAGAAGCCCCCAGTTCATTTGGCCATTCATAAACAGCTGTCATACAACATCCAAAAAGAGCTTCCTATAACAGCCAAAGACTCTTGCACCATCTGTCAAGCATCCAAAAAGAGCTTCCTATAACAGCCAAAGACTCTTGCACCATCTGTCAAGCATCCAAGAAGCAGCAAGTCCAGTCAGTCATCTAAATCTAATAAGATCTCCTTTATATATATTCCGGAATTTGCATTCGACACCGTCAACTCGACAGTTAAAAATCGGCATCCAATGAAAAACAACTTCATATGACGTAATAGAAAAACACCGTCGAATGCAAATTCCCGATTCCATTGCCAGATGCGTGAGATGACGTCATATCGGAAAACGTAATTCCCCGTGATTACCACGATATGACAACAATAACCTTGCCAACCGACTGTTGCGGTTTCCCACGCTTTGGAGCGGGTTCATCGTGTGCAGTCCACTCGGATGACTGTCGATTGGACTTCGGAGTGAAATGATGGAGCCATGTTTCATCCATTGTCGCATAACGACGCAAAAACTCGGGTTTATTACGCTTGATCCTCTTCAAACACTGCTCCGAATCATCAACTCGTCGTTGTTTTTGGTCAAAAGTGAGCTTGCGCGGCACCCACTTTGCACAGAGCTTTCTCATACCCAAATATTCGTGAATGATATGTTGTACACGTTCAGTTGATATCTTTAGAGTGTCTGCTATTTCATTCAATTTCAATTGATGGTCATTTAAAATCATTTTATGGATTTTTTTAATGTTTTCGTCGGTAACAACCTCTTTTGGACGTCCATTGCATTCACCGTCTTCGGTGCTTATTTCACCTCGTCTAAACTTAGCATACCAATCCTTGATGGATGATTTTCCTGGGGCAGTGTCCGGAAACTCGGCATCAAGCCAAGTTTTCGCTTCAACTGTATTTTTCCCTTGAAAAAGCAATGTTTTATCAACACGCGAAATTCCTTTTTATCCATTTTTTTCACAATAACAAAAGTTGCTTCACTCAAAATGCTATAATCCACAAACTAATGATCCGACAGCTGTCAAATTTATACACACATCTTTTGAGGGTTAGGGCTAACTAAAAAAATATATGGAATTAATTCTAGTAGCGCCATCTATGTGTCAGGTCGGGGACTTTTCAATTGACCTGTTATATCTTTCAACATGCTGGAGAAAGAACGAAGGACCGAATTTCTTGGATTGGAAAGAAGGAATAATTTTAAAAAAAGCTTTATTCCCACTTCCGGTATTCAGCAATGGATTACAGAATAAATCATAAAGGAGAGACTGTGAAGGCTTTAAAATAATTCATTGGATTAAAAGAGATTACCCTTACAGACTGTTCAAATGTCCAAATAAACTAGAGTACTTAGCAGCCATTCCAGGTGGTTTAGTTGACGATGATGGAATTGAGGTTAAATGCCAGGTCACTTGCTAAAGTATAACTCCCGAAGAAGCAATAATTAAAAAAAATTTCTCTTCTGGAAACTCGATAGATTTGGAGTGATAGTTAAAAATAAAAATTACGATTATTCCTATGAAATTCAGGATCAACTACAAATTGCAGAAAAGAAATAATCTTTATGTAATTTGGACCAAAAAAAAAGGTCACAAAATAGAAAAAATATTTAAAAAAAATTGATTTTTGAGATATGACAAAAAAATTACAATTCTTTTATTTTAATAGTTTATTACCCAAACTTGCTGATCCATAATATCCCAAGTCAATGCCCATGCATAATCCAGCTTTGATTATGGAAGCACAGGAATTTAGCTTAGTTTTTATTAACGTCTCACTAAAAGCAACATGAGGGCTATTGGCGGTGAACCTCACAATTTTGAACCTCGGTCAAGTGACAAGGACGAGCTGGCACCCCCCTCTCCTAACTTCCATAGCACATCAATGTGAGAACTTTGGGCCCCAACATATTTGACATCCATCAGCCCTGGCTACATGGCGGGTCTTTGGCCACCACAGATCAAACCCATGACAGAACAAAAACTGCTAGTCACGAATCCGAAACCATGACCGTTAGGCTTCCGTGGCCCTGGAAGCACAGGATAAAGGGGGGAAGAAAAGAAAAATTATGTAGATGTAAAATTTTAGTCATTTTCTATCCCTGAAATTATAATATTAATATTGTCAAGATATTTTTGATATTCAAATAATCTACATATAATTATACTGCGATATGATACTGTAAGTAGAAAACAAAAACAAGGATTTTGAAGGAATTAAAAATTTTTATTACACTTTTTTTATTATCATTTACATATGTTAGTATTTTAAAATCATATGGCTATGGGAAATTGTTATTTAAATGTTTTTTTTTCCTTCTTTTTTTTGTATTCGTATTTATATTATTATTGGATGCGGTAGCTTAGTGGATGAGGCAGCGGTTTTCGTCAAGTAATAGGTTCTAGTCTAGATGCTTTTAAAAACTTGGTTGCATAGTTGGGGCTGATGCATGTTAAATCTATTGGGGGCCAAAGTCCTCCCATAGGGTGAGGAAGTTAGGAGAAGGAAGTGTCAGCTCAGGTGTCGTTCTCATCACTTGAATCATTCAAAATTATGAGGTCCGTCGCCAATAGCCCGTGGTGCTCCTAGTGCGGTGTCAATAAAACCAAACAAACATTATATTATTCAATTAAACCATTACATTTAAACCCTAAAAATAACAATTTTCCTTCAATTGAAACAACTGTATATTACTTATTAAAGAGATTAGCCACAAAACATTTTAACAATATTTATGTAGAAAAATTTTTTAATAGGACTGACGCACATATTTTCAAATATATTACTATTCTCGTATATTAGAGTATGCAGTATATTTCATGTGTTAAAGGTATAGCCATTTTCATACATTAGTAACACATGAGTGTTGCATAACTTATGAAGAGAGAGAAAGAGAAATGTGCTTTTTCAAAATTATATATTATAAGTAAAGGAAAATAGTTCAAATTTTTATGATTAAACAGAATGCACAACTACATGCATTATTTGCATGATCCTTTATTACTATTTTTTCAAAACTCCATTTGTAGGAATCAGATTGAAATATATTTAATTTTTATGATTAAATAAAGACTATAGAGAAAAAAAAATTATTGCATGGGAACATTTTTCTGGTTCTCAGATATGTGCACAATTTAAAATGGATAATACATTCTTCAAGAAGGAAAACATTATCTTATTGCATAGAAATAGTATCTGGAGTGGCCGAATGGTTATGTTAACTATTTAGTAGCGGTGATGTTTCAGTTAAGCCAAGTGTTCAAGTCCTATTTTCCTAGAATCGCCGTATTTAAAATCAATTTATAGCTCTCGTGTTTCTTCCAAGTCTGACGCTAATAAATATTCGATACTTTGAATTTTTGTTTTCAGAATACGATCTCCAATTAGTTACCAATCCAATTAGTTAGAATACGACCTCGAATTAGTTTTTTTCCCTCTCTTTAGTCTAATAAATAATGCCGAATGGAAATTATTCAGTGAATTTTACATTAAAAAAGCTTTGCCAATAAATATAATGAATTGTTTTTTCATTCATCTAAAATATGAAAGGGACATTTCATGACAATGAGAAAATTAGTTTTCACCAAAAAATATATACAAAGGAAAAACTGTATTTTTTATTAATATGGTAGTGATGCTGATTGATATTTTATCTCTTTCATTCCTTCTTTTTTAGTAATTGATTTTTTTCAGTCTCAATGTCAAAACATAAATAAATATCTTCTATTCTTTAGAAATAATCCTAGCATAAAACAAATATTTGTTTTTATTGAATAATTGTAATGAATTTCGTGTTAATTTTATATCTAAAATGTTATTCTCTTCTTGAAGTGTAATAAAGTGTACATAGGTGTAAATTTCCGCCTCCCCCAATTAAATTGTTTTACATAATTAGTCGAGAATAATCGACAAATTTTTATTGTAATGAAATTATGTGGGCAAAGTATCTTATTGAGATAAATTTATAAAATGTATTTATAATACAAGGTTGATTTCAATATTTTTTTTAATATAGATGTAGATTTAGATTATATGAAGTATCTTAGAATATGGATTACACATAAAGTTCTTAAAATTAGTTACCATATTTTATATCTGACTTTTTTCTATTAAATAGTACTATATTTTTAAAAAAATATGATTTATTCAAGCTTAGATTTAATTATTTATTTGTTTGCATTAATGACACACAAGATTAACTCAATGAAATTTTTAGTGACCAACTTCAGAAAAATTAACCCAGGTTTGATAAAGGGAACAACATTTGAAACTGCATGTTCATTGTTCCATTTCTATAGTTTCTTTGCCTTCGATTAGGAAATAAAATATATAATTTGTATATTTCATTACAAATGTTATTATTTATCCTTTTATTGGTGTATTCTTTGTTTCTATCATCAGTGTTTGATGCATACATGTGATGTTAATGATAATGCAACATGATTAGCTGTTACAAACTAAAATTATCATTACCTTAAATTTTTGTAAGCCTTTGTAATAGATAATAGTTTAGCTTCACTCAATTTTTGTTTTTAGAGAATGATTTTAAAACTTTTGTTATCAATATGAGAGTAATACAAATAAAATCTTATAAAAAAATGTAAATGAGAAGTGTTTGTGATATATAATCTGTGTCTTTTTGTTATAAAAATCAAACTCCAAATAAAAATGAGTCCCTTGATATAAATTTTCTTTCCTATTTAATTTTAGAAATGGAACAATTAGAATTGTGAGTAAAATTTTCAACAAAATTCTATTAATTATTTCAGTTAATGCAACCGCATACTGACGTACATTACAATAATTTGTTCTGACCTGGTATCAGCTTTAATTAAAATTTATTTTTAAATAATTAACTCAAGTACACAAAATTCAGAACACTTCCTATTCAGTATTCAAAGAAGATATTTCACAAGTTAATTGTCAATGTTTTATAAATCAAGTGATACAATTGGGAAAAAAAATTAAATAGTAGAAACAAATGTATTGAAATTAGAAGGAGTTAAAAAAAGGAGTAAAAAAAAGTTATCGAACAGGAAGAATCGCTTCTTCCTCTTCTTAGTTTTGGGACAGCTTACAAATATTTCAACAACACAGAAGGGCTATTTAGCCTAACAAAGGAAAGATAACCATTGAATTAGGGTGAGTGGTAACCACAAACTAGATTCCTTAACCCCCCCACCACACACACTGGGAAAGTGATAGGATGGTACAGAGAAATTAAATTACTCTTGTTTTCTCTAGTTATGAATGAAGATAGGAGGAGAAGAATTTAGTGCCAATTGCAGGTGGGGAGACAGAAACAATACTTGTTCCTTTCAGCCTATCTAGAGGAAGTATTTATTACCCTGTGACATCATTTTCAAACTTCATGATAGCCATCAAAACTCAAATATAAGAAAATGGAAAAGTATTAAAAATTCTAAAAAATTAAAAGCATCCAAGATGCTCCCAATTTGAAATCAAGCAAAATAATGAAAATTAAGAAAAATAAAGATTAGTTTAGTTTTCATAAATGTCGCACTAGAAGCAACATGAGGGCTATTGGCAATGGACCTTGTAATTTAGAAAAACAAAGAAGAGAACTATTTAATTCTGCTCTTTATGACCAGTATCACATGAGTACTTAACCAGCACTATGTTACACACTTTCTCCCTCCCATTAGAGGGAGCTTTCATCGACACTTTCAGATTGCCTCGAAGTTAGCCTTAATGAACATTTTCTACTAAGTGCCAGTCAAAGAAAACTGTACTAAATACTTCGCATAAAATTGTCATATTTCAATTTCTAAGGATTCTATTTTATATACAAATCCCAGAGTGTTTAAAATATATTTATAATCTGTTTAGGGTTTTAATAAGGAATAATACAGTAATAACACAAATAATAATATCATACCTTCCCATATAAAAGAAGAGAGATTTGAAAAACTCAAAACATATTATAAAAGTAGCTTCAAAATTTTGATTGAATTAATTTTCAAAAGCACTAATTTCTAGAATGACAAATTGAATTTCTAGGTTATGAAATTGAAAATGATACAATTCGCCTTTCTCCAAATAAAATTTGCGAAACAAAATTTTCTCAACTTAAAAATTTTAAACAAATTAAAATTTTCCTAGGTCTCACTGTATATTTCAAAAAATTTGTGCCAGGTCATTCAAAACTTATAAAACCAATGAGAAAATATGCTTTGCAATGGAGTAGAATTAAAATTTGGTTAATACCTTGACAGGCATTTGACAGAATGAAAGAACTTTTGTGTCATAGGCCTGTGCTACACATTTTCCAACTCAATTATATACTTAAATTACAAATGGATATTACCAGTTATTGTTTCAAAACAGTGTGGTAATAATGCTTAAATGATGGCCAGCTGAATGGACCACAAGAAAAGCTGTAAAGTTAGGAACTCAAAGTGCTCGCAATCATTGAATCTCTAAAGGAAATAAGTTACTTTTTGGTTACTAAAATCAAAATAATTAAGACTGTGATGCACTCCAGAAGACAAAGTAAAAAAAAAAATCTAATGTTGAGGATATCCAGATGGCGTTTCTACTGAAAGTATTAGAATACGAAATTCACAGATCAAATGAGCTGACGAAATATGTAGATGCATCAAGCAGAAATGTTATGTGCATGATCACCTGATCCCAAATGTAAAATTACTTTTAAGACTGCAGCTGTGCAAGAACATAATTGAGTACTTTCAGTAACAGAAAACTCTAATTCAAAAAGGAATAAAAAAAATAGAATCTTTTAATTATAGGATGGAAGGCATGAACTAATCCTTGTGCCAGAAGCAACTGAACTCGAAAATATTTGTGAGATCCATTGAAACAGACACTTTGCTGCACAAAATACTGAAGATCTGTTAAAAGAAAGTTTTCAAATCTCTAATGCAAAGAGAAAAATAGAGCAGATAATGAACTGTATTGAGTATATTCTGTATAACAAAAAGCAAGGAAAGGAGAGTCTTTACAATTCCAAAAGACAATCCATTGGGCATATATCATGTTGCCTTTAGTCACCTACCATTTACAAAGAAGGTACATCAGTACATACATACAGTGTGTAGATGCTTTCACCAAATTCGTCTAGTTCTACCCAAAGAAATCAATATAAGAGGTGCTTAAAAGCTCAACATCCAACAAGTTGTTCAGAAACCTAGGATCTGCTTTTCCCTCCAAAGACTTTGATTACTATTGTGAAAGTGAGGGAATTCAGCAGTTATAAATCACAACAAAAGGGATGAGACCCAAAAGCCAGAATGAAGGAATGCATGGAACCATCATTTCAGTGTTCTCAAAACTGTCAACAGATGATCGAACGAAATAGTTGATTCCCAATATACAATATATCTTTAACCTTTTGAGGACGGGCAGTTGCGACCAAAAGGAACTGTGTCTTACAGCCTTGGTCGGGAAGACGACCACAAAGTTCACTTCACCACCCTTATTGTATTCAGAGGGTAGGGAGATAAGACTTCCTTTGCAAACGCTTATCGAAAAATCCCTTTTCATCCCAGTCTGTATCAGCAAAATAAATCATTCCTTATATGTAAATTTAGGAAAAATGTGTGCATTATTACATTGACAAATAGTGTCATTTTACAATTTCGTAAAATGGCACCACTTGTCAACGTAATTCTACATTAAGTCATTTTACGAAATTGAGCTGCGCAATTAGTAATATAATAAGAAAATAATCATCTTCACCATATATGGATACTCGTAAAATATGCATTCCAGAAAGAAAAAAAGAAAACCCATCATCTTCAAATAAATAATTAAAATTTTAATTTTTTTCAAAATATTTCAATATTTTGAAATTTTTACTACAATAAATAGTAATTTTTTTAAGTGATCTTTTTCTCAAGTTCTCAGAATTGTTTTTCACAAGTCTGAGCATGGTTTTGGTTCAAAAAGTGTCATTTAAAGGTTTACAAATTTTTTGTACATGCTACAAAAACACTAAAAAATAGTTAAATTTAATTTTGTAGAAAAAAAAAATTAGTGATTCATCAAAATCTGTATTATACAAAACAACCAGAAGTAATTTTGATACTTTATACTGATTAAAAAAAAAAAAAAAAAAAAAAAAAAAGACTTGGGATTGTAGACTGCATGATCGTAATAAATTGAAAAAATTAAAAATCTAATAAAAAAGAACCAGAAAACATTGATAGTCAATGCAATAATATATCATACTGTGTATTTTCTCATAAGTTTTCATGAACAAGAAATTCGAAAGTGATAAAAAATAATTTTTGAAACAGCATTCAACTCATCCTTGTTTGACGATTTCTGTACAAAATAGAGGTGAAAAATTAAATCTTTATCAAAAGTTTATATTACTAAGAAGGGGGGGGGGAAATTGCTTTTTAGTTATACTCGAATAACAGTACTTGAAAAAAGAAAACGAATTTTATTTGTAACAAAATTAAAAGATATAATTGAATGAAGCGAGTGTTACAAAATATAACATACTATGCTCAGCTGAATGAGTGCTGAATTTATTCGATTTGTTCAAAATTTAAAAACTTTAGAAAACACGAGCTGTTATATAGTAGTTTTAATTGTACAGATCATTCTAAAAATTTGATTAATATTACACATGTTGTTAATTTTTCAAACCATGTATTTTCCTCATTTGCATTCATTTATGAAGTGCTTGAAGTTTTCTAGTTTTCTTTACTGATATTCAACTCATTGATGTGTAAATGTTCCAGATAAATTGAAAAGATTAAAACAGAAACTAGCAATACCTACATTTTCTTCCTGTTTTACTCTTTTAAAATCTTTAAAAAAAAAGTTTGTATAAAATCAATTACATTTTTAAACACAAGAAAAATACAACATACAATATATAATACGTAGTAAGAGGAATATTTTTGTGTGCTTATTTCTTTCGTTGCTTATTTTAATTCTAAAATTCTGCCGAGGGTGTTGCATTTGCTTGCAAATAAAACATGCTACTTCTTTCTTAAAAGAAAATTTTTGAAAACTACTACGAACTCTACTATGAAATACTATCATATTTGGTTGTTAGAATACTAGTGTGGACAAACTTGCATTTCCTTTTTATTACAAACGTTAAAGAGTTGAAACTCTTACTTCAGATAAAATGTCAATAAATCTTTTGTGTTCAGCCATTCTAAGCCTGTCTATTTGGATCTTTAAATCGTTGAATGCGCAATGAAATGTCTAAGCAGTAGCTTTTGAATAGAGTTGCTTGCTATCTCCTCAAGAAAACCTTAAAATAGATCAAGGGGGAAATGGAATAATAGCTTTTGGGGACATGACTCTTTAACAAATGTTGCATTCATTCACGATTTCCGTATGGTCATTTATGTTAGACGTGACTACAATTCCTTCATTAAAAAGTCATCGTGGGTGTCCATCTTATACCTCCATGGAACTTGAGTTTTTAAATATGTGTTTGGGACAAAAGATGTATTTTTTTGACAGTGTGTATTTCTGTCGCTTCTAGTGAGAGAAACTTTTTAAAGTTGATTAAAAGCTAATTTTGATCAACAATGAATCAAGTAAACTGGTTCGGCAGTTCTTTTCATTGAAAATGTAGGAGATAAAATGATCAATTTTAAAGAAGCTCTAAAAAAATTCAGAAGTTTAAGTTTTAACTATTTTTAGTGACTGAAAAGATAAAACATTTTTTTTAAACATCAAAAATGGAAGTTAATGAACTTTTTGTATTTTATATACTTATCTGTTAGATACAAGCTGTTTTTTCCTTAGTTTTAAATGTTTTGTTTTCCAAATCACTTTACTATTTAATTTTATTAAATAAATGTTTATTATATATTTGTGAAGGCATTTTTTAAGGAGATAATTCAAATAAGGGGACCTCAGGGAAGTTTCCACCTGATCATCAATAGCTTAAGATTCTCCTGTAATAATACTCTTCTAATATTCTCTTCGATAATATAATATAAGATATCTCTTCGATAATATAATATAAGATATCTCTTCGATAATATAATTATCGAAGAGTAATAATACTCTTTGCTATAAGAGAAATGTTATTCAAAGAGCTGAGTTGATAATCAAATTTTCTCCCATTATAATTATTATTTTCTTTTATCATTCAAAATTCTGAGTATTACCTTCAGAATTTAAGCAATATATTTCTATCTTACACAATAAAAACATGCTAATGTTATTGAAATTACGTATGAAAAACAAATAATTAAGTTCATGACGAACAATTTATAAAAAAGATAAATATTACGTTAATCAATTATTCATTCATATAGAGGAAGAAAATGCAAGAATATTTTTAAAAATAGTGCATAGCTTTTTATAATTATAATTTGATAAGAAGCAATTACTGATCGGTCAGTAATATAACTGTCAAAAAACACAGCCGATTTTTTAAAAAAATTATATTTATTGACATATAGACATTGGATGCTTATAAAGAGTTGCAAACTTACATATTTAATGTACATTTTTTGTTCAGTAACATATAATATGTATGTTACTTCAAAGATACATGAATTTCAGAGAATCAAACAATATTAAAACACTTCCTCATTGATTTAGTAGCCACAATAGCCCAGTGATCATAGCCGCGGACTCGCAATTCAGTAGTTTTGGCTGAGTTATGGGTTCGAGCTGTGATGCCACTTAAGACTCAACATGTATCCAGGGCTAATGCACATTAAATCTGTCGAGGCTCAAAGTCCTCCCATGGTCATGGTGTGGAAGTTAGGGGAAAAAGGTGCCAGCTCAGGTGTCATCCTCGTCATTTGACTGAGGTTTAAAATTATGAGGTTTGAAGCGAAAAGTCCTTATGTTGCTTCTAATGTGACGTTAATAAGACCAATTAATCAAGCATAGCTGATTTAAGAAAATTGGAATTTTATTAAAAATCTGTCACATTGATAAATAACACATTTTTTACCTTGTCTTTGAAATTTATCTTCTTAATTATAAAGAATAATATTAATCTAAATTTTCAAAAGAGTATATTTCTTGATGAACTTCAACCTTAATTTCAAAATAAGAGTTTCAATAATTCTTTATATCGTTACATGAATAAATTTGATACATATAAAATAAATTTATAACATTTGCCGATTTTAATGTGTATACTAAAGGTTAAGAATTTGAATATGTAATCATGCTATATACATTTAAACAGGTTTTTGAATATTTGATCTTTAACTAAACCGAAATAAGCATTTATTAGGTAGCTGCAGTGTTTTATAATATGATCAGAATAATTGTATCGATCAAAGCCTTAAAATATTGTAAAAGAAATATTGCTGGAATAGTTAAAATTTTCCCTCATAATTACACCTATAAATATTCATGCAATAAATGTGTTTTTTGCATCTCATAGTTTATCACAGTTTTCATATTCATAAATTATTAAACTGAATAAAAATTAAAATAAAACAAGATTTACTAATTTATTTCTAATTCTCTAATCCTCTCTAATTTATTTCTATTAATAGTTCAAAAATCATTTATAATATATATATTTTAGCAGGAAATATTAAACATAATTTGAATGAATTCAACATTTTCTTTCATTGTTATTGTTTACTAATTTATTCAGACCTTTATATGCTAAAAACTTATTTACACTTACGAAATAATCAGTGAAGGTTTTTTGTGCGTATAATTAGAAAATTCTTTATCTATGCAATAAATTATTAAACGGTACATAATATAATTCGATAATCACATCATATAACAGTCAAGTTATCACTGCATACTATAAATATTTCAAAGTGAAATAATTATAATAGATATTTCCTGATTATTTTGCATACGAATAGAATAATTTACTGCACAAAAATTCTAATTATGGTACTGAGAATCATACAAGGAAATTATAAGAAAGAGCGTGCCTTCTATTTTCGGAACATATTTTCGAAAGGTTCTTGAATAGACAAATAATCACTAAGTGGCTTTCAGAGAGAACTTCCCCTAAAAAAAGGGAGAATCATTGGTTGTTGGGGACTTCGTGAACTGCAAACATCCTCACTGCCCAGCAGATGACCAACACTCTATCTGGTCCTTTTGTCAAACTACACTTAGAACCAACAATCATTGACAGGAAAGGGAGTAAACAATGCAGTAAAATCTCCCATCCTTAACAGGGTTTCCTTCTCGAAAGTGCCCATCATCAAAAGGTTGATAGAACCATCAACAAGTCTACTCTTCAGTTGATGATAGGTTTGAAGATGAAGAGCAATGCAGACCAGAATCAAAGCGATACTTGAGGAAGAATTTCTGCACTCCATGAAAAAGAGAATATTTGTGAAGAAGCCAAGACAAAAAGTACTCATATCTTAAAAGTTATAGAATTATTCCACTCTACAAAATTAACAACTAAGTGGCAATAAAAAGAACAGAGTTAAAAAGAGATCTGAAATTGAAGTTAGTAGGACCTTATAAAATGAACAAAACAAAAGCCATATGACCACTATGGCATTACAAAAAAAAAATCTCATGAAAAACTTGAAACAACGTCTACACTTCAGTGGACCACATGATGCCCTATGTCTAACACAGCTGTAATCAGATATCGACTCACAAATTCTTTATCCTTTTTCAACATATTCTTTTTGTGAGTATCCTCTTCCTTTCAAATCTTGATTCCCCCCCCCCTTACCTTTTATTTTGTTACTTCAGTGTTTGGAGGACCTCATATATTGATGGTCAAGAATAGTGGGATTTGAGGTCAGTTCCCCAACAGATGGCACTGCCTTCCTTCTAACACAATTCACTTGTACCTTTATGACGGAGACAAATCAGACATAAACTCAAGCGAAGAGCAGAATCGAAGATAAATAGCCCCCAGTAAGCAGACATTTGACATTTTTAAAACTTTAAAGGCAGTAGCCTTTTCAGCCAACAAGGACACTCCAAAACCATGCAAATTTGCATTCACTTATAAATAATTTATCAACCCATCCACTTATCCAAGCTTCAACAAATTAATGATTTGAATCCATTAGTGTAATTGATTGTCCAATTTATCACATCACATTTCACATACTGCACCTTTGTGGATAAGACTTCTGACTGTTCCAAATACTTTTTACACTCCATTAACAGATAAATTTTTATAAAATGTATGATAGTGCAAAAGACAGGCATATAACAAAATTCACCTACGCTATGTAAAACAATTGACAATCTCTAGGAATACTAAATATGTATTAAATTTTGTCATTTGAGAAAGTAACAAAAATCATATACAATATTTATGAGCCTATACATAAAAAATATTGATTCTTTGATGCTTTTTACATGACAGCATCAGAAGTCTTGCATTAAATATCAAAAGATAATACACCATACACTTACCTTTTGGAGTTGCAGGTCGAAAATGAGTTACAACATTAGGACGAAATTGAGTTTTGGCCAACAAGCTTGGAGGAAGTTGTACTGCTATGATGCGCCCATCTGGTAATCGAAGATATACACCTTTTGGAGTTCTCAAAACTAGGACATCCTGTCCAGCAGGAATAACAACAGGAGGAGCACCTGGTGTAAGCACAGGAATACTAACATCTAAAGAAAAATAGTACATTTAAGTTACTTATAATATTTTCAATTATTTTTGCACAAGAATTTACCAAATGATATTTAAGACAGCTGGGAATGAATAGGTTGCATTAAATGACAAGACACCAAAATAGAGTACTGCTTACACTAATTTATTATAATTAATTTAAATATTAATGATTATATTTACAATCAGATAAAGTGCTTGATGCAATTACATTTGATATGCAAATATGACATTTTATAGTACAAATAATACAATACCCTCAAAACACTCAACTGATCTTCGGAAATGAAACTGGCCATGCCTCTGCCAAAACCCTGAGATATCCTTTCTTTTGGCTGGATAGCTGAATCAATAAATTTAGCTATTGGTCACTGTGTACCCAACTGGGACAGGAAATGACCCTTTGGGTTCCCAGAATATCAGACTGTTTTTGGTCAAGTTTTGACAAACTTTACGGGAAATAGATATGTTGCTTAACCCTTCAATAGTCCAGCTGTCTTTAGTGAGGATCTTGAATGGATATGATTGTTTAGTAGCATCGAACTGAGAAGCATCATGAGGGTTATCAGTTGGATGTGAGGGTGAACACTAATAAACTCATTAGGTATGGTCACTAAAACCTTTACAGACACTGAATGCTATACAACAGCAGAAAAAAATATATGATGATTCAAAAGAGAATATTAAAATTCATTAAAAATGTTTCCAGTCCACCCATTTAACTTTTAGACAAAAAGCTACATATTCTATTTAATTTCAAAGGGATATGCTTAATTTTATTAATAGCAATATAGATTTATTTAATTTTATATTTAAAAATCTGTTTATTCTTAAAGAACACTACTTTCAGCAAAAAATGTAACTACTGACAAATAACCAATTATTTCAAATAAAATACAGAATTCTTTAACTCAGATTGATTAGGGATCTTCAATATTCAGTTAAAACAAACATAACCTATAAAATGCTCTGCACAATAAAAGGAATATTCATGTTGAAATAAGACCAAAAAAAAAATGATAAATTGTAAATAAGGTCAGGAAACAAAGCTATTAGTATTGTGATGGTCCAATATCCTTATTCAGCTTTTTATTAATGAATTTTTATAAATGACTGAGATGTACTTTAAAGTCAATCATGTAGATTAAAAAATTATTTATTTTAGCTCTTCAAAATTGATCACTTATCATCATTGATATTATTAAATATTCTCACAGCAACTCTGAAATAAAATGAATATTAAACATGTATTGATATGGGTATACCAGGGTTAGAAATTAGAACTGTCTGTAACGTTTCCTTAGTTTTTAACCCATTAAATAACCATACAGTAACAACCTATTAAAACTTCAAAAGAAAAATAACAGTTCCAATAATTACAAAAAATAAATTATATTAAAAAAACATACATACTTGATGGCATTGTTAGCTTTTGAACCATGACGCCTTGTTTAAATAAACTACTCATAAGTGATGGAGAGGCAGTAATTGGAGTCGCAGTGGTTCCTGGACGTACATTACCACCCGAGGAAGTAGACTGGTTAGGTAAAACTCGAATTGTTGTACCACCAACCCATTGGCATTGCCTATAAGAAAAATCAAATCATTACTGAGTCATTTATGAGCTGATAAGCCATTAATAGTTTAAAAGATAAAGGGGAAAAAAAATGTAAGCTTAATTTAAACCATTAGTCGAGCACAGATGCCAATTTTTTCTTTAAAAAAATATCAACACCTGATTTCAAAATAGAAATACCTTCAACAACAAGTGAATTTATGATTTTTTTTATAGGAAATTGTCGGCCCAGATGCAAACTTCAAATCATGATTCCATATCAAATACAAACACAATAAATAATAAGCAAAAGTTCAATTCATAACTTCTAATAATATTTTGAAAACACATGCAATTGATTCCATGGATAAGCTTATTTTAAATAATGTTCAAGCATTACCTGGAAAACAGTACACCTCATAATTCAACAAAACTATTAAAAAAATTCAAGAAATCTTCATGTAATAGTTACAAAGTTAGAAGGAAAGTTGACAAAAAAAATAATACAGAACGGCTTAAAATGCAGAAAATTCGTAGACATAATTATGAAAGACTTTTACTTCTTAACACCCAAGTATACTTATCCAGAAAAAAAAAAACTTACATTTCTTAATTTTATCACAAAATCAGAGAATATCAGGAAAGAACACAAAAATGCAGCCACGACAGGTAAAAAAATCATACATAATTTTAAAATGTGGTATGGTCCAAGTGTAGATCAAATTTTGATTGCACTAACCTGTTTTGAAAGTAACAACAAAAATGAGAATTATTATATACTCTAATAATGCTTTTAGCAGTAATGATTGGTTTCTAATTTTTTGCAAATGACATTTCTTAACCATACACACACATATAGCATGGAACTGCAGTAATTAATTGTCATAATTAATAGTATTGTTTCCTTGTTCCTATCAAACTGCAAGGAGTGGAAAATATAATTTCATAGAAACAGTAGTTGCTTCCAGTCCATTCTACCAATGAGCTTGTCATCAAAACTAAGAGCTTGTTCCATATTAAAGATTAAAAATATGCAGCATACAATTATTTTCCCCAAACATTTAGAAGGGAAAAATCGTTTTTAAAATAAAAAAAATAACAATTTTACTTAAATATTCATGTATAGGCAATTTGAAATCTGTTCCTACAGAATGTTCATTTTTTTTTTTCTCTTTATTTTATCAAATGTTATTTAATTTTCAGAAAGAAATCACATGGATATTTAAATTTTAATACTTTGTAAAACTATTAACTTCCTGCTTCAAGATCAAGTAAATGACCAGATTAAAACAAATAGTTCAATTATCTTTTAACATACTTGTTATTGATAATAAGTTGTCCTGCAGCCCCTGGAAGATAGGAGTAAGTAGTCCTTATGTTAATCATGTTAGCCCGTTTAGCCATTTCATAACTTTGTTTCGCAAGTCGTTTTTCTTGTTTGGTTAATTTCAAATCCTTGCGATCTAACAAAAGTGATTCGTGTTCAAAGGGTTCCTTAAAAAAGAAAGGTTATTTTAGTTTTACAATGTAAGAATACTTTAAATATAATGGAAGAATCAAATTAACAGCCTTAAATAAGAACATAGCTCTTTTACATAAAGACTACAGATTATCTAAAGAGTAATAAAAACAACCA
The DNA here is from genome assembly GCA_019974015.1 of Nephila pilipes. NCBI lineage: Eukaryota > Metazoa > Arthropoda > Arachnida > Araneae > Nephilidae > Nephila > Nephila pilipes. The sequence goes on from BMAW01089261.1 coordinate 188,247, forward strand.
AGCTAAAACTGATATAAAAAACATGAAAATTATTCAGATCACTCATAAATGATTGAAACTCACGGGAAACAAATACAATCATACATGGTAATGAGCAGAAAAACTAATACACAGCAAGTTCAAGAGATGAAAATTTAAGGAAGTCACTAAAAAAGGACAATACAAACATGCAATTTTTTTCATAATTAGAAATGCTTCCATTACATAATTACTTTCCTGAATTTCATAATAAAATTAATTTAATATATTTTTTATTAATAAATACTAGAAAAACCAATATAATCTTTAAAATGATTAACAAAAATTCAATTGACTTTCAAAGCACTGAAACATTTCAAGCAACACAAAAACAGATAATTAACTCAAAAAATCTGCACGAAAATTCAATAATTTTTTCCCCTTTCATTTCTTTCAATAAATTACTTTAAATAAAAAGGTTAGTCAAAATTCAAGGGCTCACATTTTCACGTATTTCATTTAAATAATGATAAAGCCGATACGAATAAATTATGAAACAATAAAAGTGAATGTATATAACAAGAGAGACATAATTCACTTACTTTACTCAAACTCGGACTCATTTCTGTAACTAAATATTTCAAGACTTTGTCAGAATAAGATGAAGAAAATTTTGCAAGTTCTTGAATTGGACCATCATCTTCATCATCTTGAATTAGTGTAGTGACATCTTTCCAAGTGAAGTTACTTTCTGGATTCAATTCATCAACCACTCTATCTGTAAATTAAAAATAGATCAAATAAATCTTTATTAAAAGCTAACTACTGTATAGAACAATATAATTTAATTCATACACAGCCACTTGAAGAACAGCAGTTATAATCACATGATTTACATTAAAAAGATTTCAATAAAAAGATTTTTTAATGATGTAAAATTTTAAGAATCATGGTAATATGTGCACATAATTCACAAATAATTACAGCAAATCTAAACTAAAGCTTCATCTGATGAAAAAAATCAAAATATAAATATCAATATTATTTGAATAGATATAATTATTATAAAATAATTTTTCATAGCAATGTAAAAGTTGTCAGGTAACTGGATATTATAAAGCTTAAAATAAAGAAAAAATTTGATAATCACGCCAGTAAGGACAAGCTTTTAAGTAAATACGTAAAAAAATTGACAAATTATAAATTAGAGATGAACAGAAACTCTTCACTTAATTTTCTTTAAAATATCCTCTACAAATATTTTAAATATATATTTATAAGCTACTGCAAAACTCTGATACACATTCAGCCAATGGAAGAGCACATAGCTTCAAGATTCCAAAGAAACATAGCCAAGGAAATTTTAAAACACTTTACTTTTATGTACATCAAGAAAAGTTTAGTTACATATGAGGAGTGTTCTGAAAGTTTTGTCATTTTCTTTGACTGGGAAACTTTATTGACAAATAAACCATATCATTGTGAACTATACACCTGTTACTATTTTTCAACATAATTGTAATTAACATTGAGACATTTGTTGTAACGTGTCATCAATCTGAAGAAACCATTCTGATAAAACTAGGTCCCTGTGATGCAAGAACTGTCACACGGCCTGCTCCATCTCAGAATTGTTTTGGATGGCCCTAGCATGACCAAAAAGCAGTGCTGCTGCCCCATTTGGCACCTTTAATTGTACCTATCTAGTAACACTGTGTCCTACATGTTCTGTCTAAAAGGTTTTCATTAGTAGGATTGGGAGATCTTCATTTTTCAAAAGTTTATTAATGATTTGGACGGACACACACAAAAAGATAAATAGTTCAAATCAGAAGGTGAAGCATCGTTCAACACAGCAGTTAACATAATAACCGTAAGACATAAATAACAGTCGATTACAATAATTCACGTTTGCTACCTTAACAAAAAAAATCAAGAGAAATGAGCAGAACAATAAAAATTAAATATTCCAGTTGATTTGAAAAAATGGTTGAAGAGAGAGAGAAATCCACCCTTTCGGTACAGGTCCCTCATGTATGCATCACTCATTCACAACCAAGTGTCCCACCCATGCATCACCAGAGAATGAGTTCAGAGGTTGGACAATGCATATTGGCATTTTAAGGTGGAACGTTTCATTTAAAAAATGTCTAGATGGCGCACTGTGTCCATTACTTTTGAACTGAATATAGTTTTTAGAACTGGACCTCTAATTTGTTCACAGTCTGTCATTTCAGTATTTTGCTCATCAGCTGTTGTGGAGGTGGAGGGAAAGCGTAATGCAAACTGGTGTCATATCGCAGTAATCACGTGGAATTACGTGATGCCGATATGATGTCATCCCACGCATCTGGCAATGGAATCGGGAATTTGCTTTCGACGGTATTTTTCAGTTACGTCATATAGTTATTTTTCATTGGATGCCGATTCTTAACTGTCGAGTTGACGGTGTCGAATGCAAATTCCGGAGTATATATAATGGAGATCTTAGTAGATTGAGCTTTTTTGGATACTTGGCGGATGGTAAATGAGTCCTTGGCTGTTATAGATAACAGCTGTTTGATGGCAAATTAAAGCTTAGATGCTGAAAGAGATCTCAGATGGTATATGAGATCTTGTGATGGTTGATGAGACTTTGATTGTGATTGATGTGACCATCGTCATGATTCTGTAGGTTTCAGCTTAACATGTGATGATATTAATTAATATTGTAAATAAATTTGTGATTTTAAATTTTAGAGTTTGTCTTTCTCTGTTAGTGGCATTAAATTATTTATCAAAGGCCAACATAAACAAACTGAACTCCAAATGCTCTTTGCTGGTTTTTCTCCAAATGCTTTTTGCTATGTATTTTTTATCTTCTTTTTTTAGAGTTTTACTATCAGTACTGTTTTACTTTACATTGCTTTTGGATGTACTTCGTTTACTTCCCTTTTCATAAGAAAGCCTCGACTCCTGTTTATAATTGCGATGAAACTACATAAGAAAATACACTCACATGGTGAACAAGCCAATTAATGATGAGAGTGAGATTAATTTTCTGAAAGGTTTGAAAGAAGTATTTCTAATGATTCCGATTCAGACATTTTGTAAGAAATGGACAACATAGCAATTAGCGTTTCTCCAAGCTTAAAGAATTAACAGGTGTATTGAAAAGTCCCCAGCCTGACACATAGATGGCGCTATCCATATGTTTTTTAGTTAGCGCTAACCCTCAAAAGATGCGTGTATAAATTTGACAACTGTCGGATCATTAGTTTGTGAATTATAGCATTTTGAATGAAGCAACTTTTGTTATTGTGAAAAAAAATAGATAAAATGGAATTTCGCGTGTTGATAAAATATTGCTTTTTGAAGGGAAAAAATACAGTTGAAGCAAACACTTGGCTTGATGCCGAGTTTCTGAACACTGCCCCAGGAAAATCATCCATCAAGGATTGGTATGCTAAGTTTAGACGTGGTGAAATGAGCACCGAAGACAGAAAACGCAGTGGAAGCCCAAAAGAGGTTGTTACTGACGAAAACATTAAAAAAATCCACAAAAAGATTTTGAATGACCGTAAATTGAATTTGAATAAAATAACAGATACTCTAAAGATATCAACTGAACATGTACATCATATCATTCACAAATATTTGGGTATGAGAAAGCTCTGTGCAAAGTGGGTGCCGCGCGAGCTCACTTTTCCAATCGACAGTCATCCGAGTGGACTGCACACGATGAACCCACTCCAAAGCGTGGGAAAACGCAACAGTCGGCTGGCAAGGTTATGGCGTCTGTATTTTGGGATGCGCATGGAATAATTTTCATTGACTACCTTGAAAAAGGAAAGACCATCAACAGCGACTATTACATCGCGTTATTGGACCGTTTGAAGGACGAAATTGCCAAAAAACGACCGCATTTGAAGAAAAAGAAAGTGCTGCTTCACCAAGACAATGCACCGTGTCACAAGTCCGTGAAAACGATGGCAAAAATCCATGATTTGGGCTTTGAATTGCTTCCTCATCCACCGTATTCTCCAGATCTGGCCCCCAGCGACTATTTCCTGTTCTCAGACCTCAAAAGAATGCTCGCTGGGAAGAAATTTTCGTCGAATGAAGAGGTGATCGCCGAAACTGAGGCCTATTTTGAAGCAAAGGACACATCGTACTACAAAAATGGTATCGAAAAGTTGGAGGGTCGCTATAAACAGTGTATCACCCTTGAAGGGTATTATGTTGAATTAAAAAAACTATTTTTGCCAAAGAAATGTGTTTTACTATGGTAGGCCGGGGACTTTTCAATTGACCTGTTACCACGCTCAGTCTTCACTGAAGTTTTGTTATTTTTAGTAAATAGTCTTTCTTGTATATCTTTTAATTAATTCTTAAGTTCATTGATGTGTTTTGTCAATAAAACTTTGGAATAATTTCAATAGTGCTTCTGAAAATTATTTCTCAAGGTAAGCACTTTTTTATATACATTTTTCTGTAAATTAAAGGAAAAAGTCTAATAAAAATGCTAATTTTAAAATATATAAGAGCTTAAGAAATAATCTAAAATGTTACCAAAATTTATAACATTAGATCAAACATGTTGTGCGGGATTTCTTTTCTAAAGTTAAACTTAGCGACAGAAAACCCGTCTCGTGAGAAAGTTCCTTTCGATTCTCCTTGAACCCAAGGAAACGTCCTATGCAAAGGCCTGCTGACCCGAAAGGGTTAAATATACTTTCTCCATTTCAAATGAGCTTTGAATATTATATAACTTCTTGACATGCAATCAACATTAAGTAATATCTTGGTAGAAAAGAAAAGGAAAATAACTTTCATAAATGATCTGTTATTTACATTTACAATACTTAATTTAGTTAAGATAGTTATCAAATAGGCCTATTTTTATGTGCATCATATTTTTTCAGAAAATTGATGAAATTTTACCTGACATTCCTTGCTTATTTACTTGTCGGTCATATATTCTCTTTTCCAAACTATTGTCAGTAACCAGCCTATAAATATGACATTGTTTCTTTTGACCATAACGATATATTCGGCAAACAGCCTGAAAAAAATGAAGACTCAGAAACCGAAATGCAAAAATATATAACTACAAACAGAGCAAATTAAAATATTTTTAAGAAGTTTTAAGTATCTGTAACCTTGAAATATCTAAAATTCTATAGTAACACATCAATCAATAACTCCCGAGACTAACATTGAAAACAACATTTTTTTTGCAAAATTTTTTTTTATTCATCAACATAACACCTTTTGTTAATCACCTTTTAGGGTGATATAATCGTTCCAACGCTTTTCCAATCTTTTCTTTTTTTTTCGCAAGAAATCTTTTTTGTTGCGAGTAAATAGCGATAAACAGCTTTCTGAATCATCGACTCGTTGCTGTTTTTGTTCCATCGAAAGCAATCGCGGCACCCACTTGGAAAAAACCTTTTTCACTTCACTTCAAAAAACCTTTTTCAGTAAATACACTTCCATATGATATCTGTGTCATCTCAGCAATCTCACGGAGCTTCACTTTACGATCTTTCATTATAATTTTTGTCACTTCACTCACATTTTCCGGTGTAACGGCTTCCACAGGTCTGCCCGAGCGTTCCGCGTCATTTGTGTCGGTACGACCACGTTTAAACTCGGCGAACCACCGACAAATCGTTGCTTTTGATGGACAAGAGTCCGGGTAAAATTTTTCAATCCATTGTTTCGCTTGCATGGTGTTTTTACCCATTAAAAAACAATGTTTTATCCGAACACGAAACTCGGTTTTTTCCATTTTTTAAACAAACTACAAAACGACTTTACTCCAACCTCGATAACTCAGCTGTTTCTGGTCCGATCCACTTAAAATTTTGACACGTTTCAAGCAAAGGTTCGTACTCTAGAAAGACCTGGTTACTGGTTTACTACGAGCGCCATCTCTGGGTTAGTCTCAGGAGTTATTGATTGATGTGTTACAGTCAAGACATATCTGACAAATAATAGTAATGGAAAAAAATCAGATACCCCCTTCTTCATTACTCTATTTGATTAACTGCATATTTTTAATGCACCTATTAATAATTAATAAATTTCAGCGAAGTCAACATCAAAAATGTACTGTCAATGTACTAATATCAAAAATAAAACAGCAAAAAATATTACCTGTGCATCATGACACGGATTCCACGATGCATCCATAACTACAATGCGGTTTGCTCCAACTAAATTAATACCAAGACAGCCTGCTCTAGTTGACAAAAGGAAAAGTGAAACACTGTCATTTCGATTAAATTCATTGATGAGTTTCTCACGTTCTTGAGCAGATGTACTGCCATCAAGACCTTTCAAATAAATATTTTTCATATTACAAATGTGCTTACTACTCTTAATTTGGAAAATTACAAGATCAATAGAATAAAGATGAATAATCTGCAAGCATGTAAATAAATCATCGGCATTACTTATAGCAAAAAAGTAAGTATTTTTGCATATATTCTAAGTTTCATTAGTTTGCAAACACAGAACAGATTTTCATTCCTGAAATGATTTGTTTAGTTTTAAGCTTATAATGCATTTTTAATAATCATCCATAACTATTATACAGCAAGAAAATGAAATTAGTTGGTCATATTTATACTTACGAAAATAATTTTTATTACGACACCAAGTTTCATTAGGTGCTTGATCAAGTTGATCAGGTTTCCTTGGAACTTGTATTTTACTCAGAAATTGCTCCAAGAGGTCTAGGGTGGAAAGTGATTGGCTGAAAACTAACAGTTTATCGCCCATATGCAATGTTTCCGAAATTATCACAAAAAGGACCATCATCTTATGACTGTTTTCTACAACTCCAAGCACATAATCTTTCATAATTGGGATTGCCTATTCAAAAACAAATAAGTTTATAAAATAATACTTTCAACAGAAATTGAACTATTCACCAAAAATAGTAAAACCTTACTTACCCATTCATAATTAATAGAAGAATCCATTCTATCTCTAAATGGTATAAGTGCTGCATCAGAACAAGTACTGCTTTGTTGATCATTCTCTAATTGTGTTGGATCAGATTTATTGGGATGCTGCAATTGTTGAATATTAGCAGAATCTGTATTCATATGAGTAGTTTTTCCTTGTTGCATAGCAGCTTTAGAGCATTTGTTAGGAAACATTTCAGAATCTTGCTTAACATGCTTAAGAGAAAAATTATCTTGGTGAACAGCAGTTGAATCCAGTGGTTGAAAAGTAGCATTTCCACTGGTTTGCAATGGTTTCATAGTTTGCTGTGCAATAGAATGTTGAGATGAATTTGTAGAAGGGCTACCATTTTGAAATGCTTGAACTGAAAATGATGGTGGTTGCTTATGAGAAGATGGAGAATGTTGAGTAGATGTCTGAGGTAGTAAACTTTGACACAAGGATTTATTACTACGTCCTTGTTTTACTTTTCCTCCTCTAGTATTTTGTTTCAGAGCTTGTGGATTAACTGACTGAACAGTCACTCCCTGTTGTGGTAGAGTAGATATATTAGTCTGATTCTGATATTCTGACTGGAAAGTTCCTTTTAGAGAATCTTGATTTGAAGATTGTGGATAAGAATTGGGAAATTGCTGAGATGGTGCATTTGTAAGACACTGTTGGGGTATGGAAAACTGAGTTGATTGCCCAGGGAGTAATGCTTGTTGTTTATATGGTTGTTGCGATGGTAATTGAGAATACTGCTGAGATGATTGAGGTGTCTGCTGAGAAGACTGTTGAACAAACTCCTGAGGAGAATGAGCATTTTGCTGTGAGTACTGCTGAGGGGAAGGGGTTGGTTGTTGTGAGAACTGCTGAGGAGAAGGAGTAGGTTGTTGTGAGAATTGCTGAGGAGAAGGAGTAGGTTGTTGTGAAAACTGCTGAGGAGAGGGAGTTGGTTGCTGTGGAAATTGTTGAGGAGACTGAATTGGTTGCTGAGAAAACTGTTGAGGAGAAGTGGTTTGTTGAGAATACTGCTGCTGAGGTGATTGAGCTGGCTGCTGTACAAATTGTTGGGGAGATGGAGTTGTTTGATGAGAAAATTGTTGAGGTGACTGAACAGGTTGAGAAAACTGCTGAGGTGATAGAGCTGGTTGTTGAGTAAATTGCTGAGGAGACTGAGCTGGTTGCTGAGGGAATTGTTGAGTAGATGGGGCTGGCTGTTGAGGAAATTGTTGGGAAGACTGTGTAGGTGGAGCAAACTGCTGTGGAGATTGAGTTGGTTGCTGCTTATATTGTTGACTTGGTTGACATGATAGCTGAGGAAACTGTTGATTTGATTGTTGGGGAAACTGTTGGGAGCCTTGAAGGGCTTGCTGAGTATACTGTTGTGATGTCTGACCAGTAATTTGATTATATTGTTGAGATGCCTGGCTGTTTTGGCTATATGATTGTGTTGACTGTCCACTTTGGTTAAATTGTTGTGTATAAGTTTGGGAATTTACATTTAATTGAGGATTAAAAATTGAAGCAGGCTGATTTGTTTGCTGAGAAAACTGTTGAGACTGGGCTGCTTGTTGATTAAATTGCTGGGAAGGCTGGCCACTTATATGATTATACTGTTGTGGAGGTTGATTAGCAAGATTGTTATACTGCTGAGAAGACTGCACTAACTGTTGACTGAATGATTCAGATGTTTTCTGAATTGCAGGTTGATTAAAATCTTGAGAAGCCTGAGTTCCCTGCTGGGTAAATTGATGGTGAGAATGAGAAGCAAAGTGTTGTGTAGATTGTGAATTTTGATGTGGTGGAGTAGGTTGTGTATACTGATGGGAAGCCTGACCAGTTGGTTGGGAAAATTGTTGTGAAGATTGATCAGACTGTTGAAGATATTGTTGAGGTGATTGTGTAGGAGGTTGGACATATTGCTGTGGTGACTGAGCAGGTTGCTGATTGTATTGCTGTGATGTTTGAGTAGGTGCTTGAGTAAACTGCTGGGGTGACTGAGCAGGTGGTTGATTAAACTGTTGAGGTGATTGTGTAGGTGGTTGATTAAACTGCTGAGGAGACTGTGCAGGTGGTTGAGAAAATTGCTGTGGAGACTGTGGAGGTGGTTGAGTAAACTGTTGTGGAGACTGTGGAGGTGGTTGAGTAAACTGCTGTGGGGACTGAGCAGGCAGTTGAGAAAACTGCTGCGAAGACTGAGCAGGCGGTTGAGAAAACTGTTGAGGTGAATGGGCAGGTGGTTGATTAAACTGCTGTGATGTCTGGATAGATGGTTGTGTAAACTGCTGAGGTGACTGAGTAGGTGGTTGAGAAAACTGCTGTGGTGACTGGACAGGTGGTTGATTATACTGTTGTGGTGACTGAGCAGACTGCTGAGGATACTGCTGTGACGGTGGAACCTGAGCAGAATACTGAGAGGCTGGCTGAGAAAATAGAGTTTGTTGATTAAACTGAGATATATTTTGACCAGGTTGTTGAGATGACTGGGAATATGATTTTTGAGTTTGAGAATTCTGAGAAGATTTGGCCTGCTGAGAGAAAGGCTGATTTTGATTTGATTGAGAAAATTGTTGAGATTTAGAAGATTGTGATGAAAACTGTTGGGTTGATGCAGGAAGTTGAGGATATTGTTGTGAATTTGAAACAGTTTGTTGAGAATACTGGGAAGTCTGATTTAATTGAGATCCATACTGTTGAGATGCCTGTTGTTGATTATATTGTTGTGTAGTCTGATTTCCTGAATGAGTAAATTGTTGATTTGTCACTTGATTATATCCTTGAGGTGATTTACTTGCTTGTTGATTGTATTGTGAAGTATTAGACATTGGTTGAACATATAAGTGTGGAGTTGGACTGGCTTGTTGGGGATTATAAAGTGTTGTAGATTGAGAGCTTTGCTGAGAAAATGCCTGAGAATTTGACTGAGAAGTCTGAAGACAAAATGGCAAAGCTGAACCAGCTGTTTGGGAAAATTGAGATTCTGCCGAATGTTGAGAAGAGAATGGTTGTTGAGGAAACTTTTGTTGATTTCCTTCTTGTGGAGGTGATTGAGATACCTGTTTCTGGTTTGTATTTGATTGTGATGAAGATGGAGCAAACTGAAGATTTCCTACAGATGACTGTTGCGAGAAAGAATTTTGTACTCCTTGCTTGCCTGAAAATTTAGTAGCCTGTAAAGGTTGGTGAGAGAATGGCTGAGATGAGGTAAAATTTTGTTGGCCCAAATTTTGTGGAAATTGTTGTGTTGAAGTTTGATCAGAATATGGCTGCTGTTCTGATTGTCGATATGGTTGAGAAAATGCTTGTTGGGGAAACTGTGGTTGCATAGGTGAGGACTGCTGAGGATAAGTTTGTGTAGTTTCAGGAAAAGGTGGATGACTCTGATTAAACTGGGACTGAACTGTTTGCTGCTGAACAAATGGCTGCATATTTTGAGGCTGATATTGTTGAGAAAGAGATGGCTGAGAAAATTCAGAAGACTGTTGAGAGAAAGACTGGGAAAATGTTGTTGTTGGTGGTGTTTGTTGAGTAGGTGTTTGTGAAGAGAAATGTTCTGATGATATTTGCGAAAATGAGCCTTGGGCAGTAAACTGAGAAGATAAGGATGTAGAGTGTTGCGAGTACTGTTGAGAAGATTGGTTTTGGGAAAACTGAGAATGAGGTGGCGATCTCTGGAAAGTTGATTGTGAAGAAAAATGAGATGCAGGCTGTTCTGTAACATGAGATGATGAATTGGTCATCTGAGAATAAGACTGTTGAGAAGAGGAATGAGCAGATCTGTTATCAACTGATGCTGAAGTAAACTGTAAAGGAGTTTGATCAGAATATTGATGTTGGTTGGATGTTGGAGGATATGATTGTGGCTGAGAGTACTGCTGAGTGGAGGACTGAGAATTATATGGTTGTAGAGAAGCAGATGACTGAGGATACTGTTGTGATGACAAAGATGGAAATGTTTGATTTGCAGATTGAGAAAAGTGTACATCTTGATTACTTTTAGACTGCTTCGGAATCTGGGTTTGAGATAAATTAGGTTGATACTGCTTCTGGGAATCTGTTTGAGGAGAATAAGAGACTGTACTAGATTGTGAAGATTTTGCTTGAAAACTTGTTTGGGATGGGGATTGAGGGGTGTGTATTGAAGATTCTTGGGAAGTATTAGTCTGACCTGCAAATTGGGAAGTTGAAGGAGAAAATGTTTGAGAACTACTTTGAGAATACTGATTTTGAGATTGTGCATATTGTGGTTGTAGCAAAGTTGATTGACCATACTGCTGCTGAGATCCAGATTGAGGTGATGTTTGTGATGAAAATTGTGTTTGATTCCCATTTGAAGCTTGTGGTATATATTGTGATGTATTATATTGCTGACCAGAAGATATGTTAAAATTCTGTTGACAAAATGGTTGACTCAAATTACTTTTTGAATACTGGTTTTGATAGGAATTCTGTGATCCTTGTTGTGGAAAATCCTTTTGAATAGACATGTTAGACGAATTAGTAGACAAAAATTCTTCTTTACACAAATCAGAAGAGTTAAAATTGACTTCATCATTCCCTTGAATACTTCTAAGCTCACAATTAATGGCTTCAGATTTGATTGTATCATCTGATGAATTCATGCCAGGTTGAGGTTTTAAACTTCGTGGAAGAGCTCGCAAAGGTCTCTGAACTAACTTTGGTTTGGTTTGATTTATGGCTAGAATATCAAAAAGATGACGAATTTAAGTGAATTTAAAATTACCAAGAAGAATTTGAATTTTCATTATCCAAAAATAACATTCTTAATTTAAAACATGAAATACTCATATTTTATTTCTTCAAAAATATAAGAAAATTTTTATTAAATTTATTGAAAAATCATTAACACCTTTTTAATAGATTACATGAAAATTAGACAATTGTCTTTATTTCATATAAAATGTTTTAGTTTGAAGACTTATTCAAAATAACACTGTTCTTCAATTTATGATTATCAACATTATACATGTTATTTTTTTTATTTTTATTCCATGTTCTGTAATTGATACAAGTCCTATTACTTGAAACATTAGCTAATCTAACATTTAATTTGGAGGTGAATTTAAATCTTAATGCTTTAATTTGAAGTGAACTGAATTAGTATGCCACTGAAGTTAATCACATCTTAGAACTAAAGATGGTTCTTAAATTATGGCAATGATCAATCAAATAGAGTTAATTACAAGGTAATTTAAAGCAGACAATATTTAAAAAAAATTGAACAAATTACAACCTAAAAGCTATTTATTCCAATAAAGATACTATAAAAGTTATGAGAATCGCAGTTTGTGTTAGTTCATTTTATATTTCAACTTAATACAACCTCAGTATTTTAAATGACCAGCTAGAATGATTTTTTTTTTGGTAAAAGGATCTGATTTGGCTGAACTAGCTAGAAAAGATCAATGATATTTTTACTAAGTTCTATAAGTTCCATACAAGGACATATAAAAGCACCCATCTGTCCAAAATAATGTCAATTTTATTGCAAAAATTGCCACTAAAGGAGCTGATACATATGAGTGCATTATGAATCACAAAAATATTAATGCAAGTCTCTACAATATTTTATGAAGCTATAAGCCAAAGAAACATCCACTAAACTGTGCCAAACAAGTATTGCAGTATATTATGCAATTTCTGAGCTTGACATTGGAACCAAGAAATGATAGAAAATATGCTAAAGGTAAGTGGACTCTTAAAACATAGTCATGAATTTTGGTTATATGTAGAAAATATCTGAGAATTTATTAAAGGAAAACAAGAAAGACTAACTTCATATGCAGCAGTCAAAAACTTCATTCAGGGAAAAGGACAAAATGTCTTCTCAGTTAAAACAGGGGAGGGGACCACTAATCATGCTACAGTTTTTTAAAATGCAATTATAAATTTTCTAAAGGCAACAAAAATTTATAAATCTGTAATGCAAATGGGGCTGTGTTACATTATCTCTAACTTTATGAAATTATTAATTATTCACTTTCTAACATATTTAAACTTCAAAAAAAATTACAAAGTTAAGGAGTATTAGTGGTGATTTTCATTACAATCAATAGATAAAAATTGAAAAATAAACTATCATGTGCATTAGTATGCAAAAAATTCTTTATAACAATTATTTTTTAAAAAAAACTAATATTTGTAAAAGAAGAAAGGAAATTTAAAATAAATGATTATTTGAAATTTTTTTAAAAATTCTCAAGGTAATACTGTATCACCTTAAATGAAATAAACAAATATAAAAACCTTTTCAATATATAAATTTATGGTTTATATTTTCATTAAATGGAAATTGTAGATGCAAAATAAAAAAAATGGTTCATCAAGTACATAAATTGACAAGTAATAAATATTACAGTTTCAAAAGTATTTTAAAACATAAGTCTCAATTAAAAATTTTTAACTGACATGAAATGTTTAAAAAAACAGATATTCACCTCGCTTTTTCATGGTACAAGCAGATCCTGAAATAGCAGAACTAGAAGCCATGGTGATATCAATATCCAAGTCAATATCTTCTTGAGCCTTTTTCTCTTGCAGAAGTTTGTACAAAATATCAGGGTGATTCCAGATCTATAAGTATAATAAATCAAAAAAGTATAAAAGAAACCATGTATAATAAATATTAAGACATAAATAAATATAGCAGATAAAAAAAATAAAACAAATAATAAAATAGCTATTAAATACATATGATTTATAAGAAAACTAAAACTGAAGATAAAGAAATTAAGAAAACTAAAATATAGTGAAAATAATTCGATATAAAAACCAACGTTTTTATATGGTGGCAAAGTTTATTAAAGAAAATTATTGAAATATTAGTTAAAACTGTTAGTTATTTTTAACTTTAAAATTTACTTAAAAAGAGACATTTGTGAGCGTATTAAAAAATTCATAATACTCATAAAATCAAAACATGCATTTGAAAGTTTAAGTCATTCTATTAAAAAAAAATGGGAACCAGAATTCAGAAAAAATTATTGTGATAAGACACGGCGCCAAATAATGGAATCTTTCTTTCTTGCCAATGATTACTGACTAAAAGTCTATAACCCTATACTATTGAAATATTAGTTAAAACTTGTCGCAAACGTCTAAATATTGCATTGTTAGGCGAGTACGAACGATTCCCAAAATTTCAAAGCTCTAGCTTGATGGGAAGTTGGTTAAATTAACGATCGAAAATTTGATGACACACACACCAAGTGAAATTCAGAAAAACGTTTTAATAAAGTAATTGAAAATGCTATTTTTGGCTTTTGATATAAATGTGTGGTTAAACATCTTAATGAATCTAAACCTACCCATTAAGTAAAATATTTTATAACAAAAATTCATAAAAACCCATAATTCAATAGAAAACTTCACTCTATTCAAAGATAGGACACATTTCAAAATAGCATATGAAGAGAATATTATCAAAATAAAATCAAATTCTAATTTAACATATTTTAAATAACACATTTCACTGCAAGAGATGAATAAGTAATAGATCAAGTTATACCTGACATATACTACATTACCACTTCTAGTTAATAACTTACAGAAAAAGCCACAGCTAATTTATTATTAAATAGAGCTGCAATGCAATACAATTGATAATTTCTGTAACAAGTATACATAAAGTTATTCCAGGCAGTCACAGAACAGGCATTTCTCCATTTTAAAAGGGTCACATCAATAAAAAAAACTATAAAACGATTGCGAAAATTACTGGAACTGAGTTATCTTGCAGCCCGTGCATTATTAAAACATCTGGATGAATAACGATGAGCAGTCAACATGTCAGAATAAACGCAGTTTAAAAAAAACTCTTAAATTCTTGAGACTACTGATCTTTTAAGCAACAGATGAAGAATATTTACAAAAAAAGTTTTGAGCTCATGACAATGCTTTACAATGAACATAAAGGCAATTCAACATACAAAATGTGACGAAATTGATTTGTAACGGCTCAAAAGCCAGATTTCGGCATGCTGCACCAAACAAGGTAAATGAGAGAGAGCAAAGCTAGTAAAGTGTAAAACTGTAATATAGACATGTGAAAAAAGTAGAAAAAAGGAAAAATTTTGATTGACAAGGAGAGTCAAAAATAGAGAAGGATCGCTAGGGTATCAAGGGGACACATCACCTGTGTTTACCAAAGACCCCAATGGGAAAGAAAAATATCACTAAGGTGCCTCAGGGTCATGGCGCCTGTACCTACAGTAAAGAAATCAGGTGCCTGAGGTCCCCTGATAAAATCCCCAGGGACAGGGCGCCTGGCTATACATCCAGACTTTGGTACCTATTTTAGTCACCTCTTACAACATACATTAGATACAGTGGGACTATTCTTTCACACCCGGTCACCACACAGGTTCACAATATGATGAGAACTTAAAGGAATGGAATTTGACAGCAGAACAGTGACAAAAAAATTACCTTTGTTTTGGTAAGTTTCAACTGTTAAGAAAAGCTTCAATTTCCTAAAGAACTTAAGATCAGACTTGGGCAGGAGACAAATGTCCCATGATTTGATGAGTCAAGATTCAGCCTATTCTAGACTGATGGACACATCAAGATATGAGAGGAATTTCATGAAGCCATGGACTCTTCATGTATAGTGCCCACTGTACAGACAACTCAGACAATATTATGATCTAGAGTTGTTAAAATGGATTTACTCCAAGATTAAACTCATTAAGTGACAATATAATGAAGCAGCTTAGACTTTTTCTTTCCTGATAAATCTAGATTATTTATAGCCGACAATACCAAGATCTACTGAGTACAAATTATTCTGATCAGGTTAAGTCAACATAGGACTGATTTTCCCAAGTTAATCAATAACCATAAAGTCCAATTCTTAACCTAATAAAAAATCTTTGGGATAATCTAGAACAGCAGTTACTGAGTGTTTCGTCCCTTAGGTCACAAGTTAAGTGACTTGATGAAAAACAGCAGCAAATCTGGATGACAATAAACACCAAAATAATGAAACAATGTCATGTCAAATATGCACTGTAATCGAATCCAAAGGTGGTCCATCCAATTATTAAGATAAGCAACAGTTTTTTCTTTCCATGTAGTGTAATTACTACTCAGAGAAATAAGATAAAAAAATTAAAATGTCTTACAGTTTTTATCTTTTTTAAAAATATACAATATCAATAAATATTTAAATCTAAATTTCTTTACATATAACTTATAACACTATCTATTGAATGTAATAAAAAACATTTCGGATAAAATCCAATATTTAACAAAAAATATTTTTAACAGGATTGAAATGTGGTAAAAAATTATTAGGATAATTTGCTTTAATAAAGTTAAAGTAAAAAGTCTTGTATCTAAATATCATTTCTTCAGAAGTTTGACACTAAAATATCATTATGTAAAGACATAGTTAAAAGTAACATTTCTAAAAATGGAATAAAATTTATATAACAGGTCAATTGAAAAATCCCTGGCCTAACAAAGTAAAACAAATTTTTTTGGCAAAATTAGTTTTTTTTTATTCAACATAATTCCCTTCAAGGATGATACACTGATTATAGCGACCCTCCAACTTTTCGATACCACTTTTGTAGTACGATTTGTCCTTTGCTTCAAAATAGGCCTCAGTTTCGGCGATCACCTCTTCCTTCAACGAAAATTTCTTCCCAGCGAGCATTCTTTTGAGATCTGAGAACAGGAAATAGTCGCTGGGGGCCAGATCTGGAGAATACGGTGGATGAGGAAGCAATTCGAAGCCCAATTCATGGAATTTTCCCATCGTTTTCACTGACTTGTGACACGGTGCATTGTCTTGGTGAAGCAGCACTTTCTTTTTCTTCAAATGCGGCCATTTTTCCGCGATTTCGTCCTTCAAACGGTCCAGTAACGCTATTTAATAGTCACTGTTGATGGTCCTTCCTTTTTCAAGGTAGTAAATGAAAATTATCATCGTTCGTTCATCGTGTGCAGTCCACTCGGAGGACTGTCGATTGGACTTCAGAGTGAAATGATGGAGCCATGTTTCATCCATTGTCCCATATCGACGCAAAAACTCGGGTTTATTATGCTTGATCCTCTTCAAACACTGCTCCGAATCATCAACTCGTCGTTGTTTTTGGTCAAAAGTGAGCTCGCCCGGCACCCACTTTGCACAGAGCTTTCTCATACTCAAATATTCGTTAATTATATGATGAACACGTTCAGTTGATATCTTTAGAGTGTCTGTTATTTTATTCAATTTCAATTTACGGTCATTCAAAATCATTTTGTGGATTTTTTTAATGTTTTTGTCAGTAACCTCTTTTGGGCGTCCACTGCATTCAACGTCTTCGGTGCTCATTTCACCATGTCTAAACTTAGCATACCAATCCCTGATGGTTGATTTTCCTGGGGCAGAGTCCGGAAACTCGGCATCAAGCCAAGTTTTTGCTTCAACTGTATTTTTTCCCTTCAAAAAGCAATATTTTATCCACATGCAAAATTCCTTTTTATCCATTTTTTTCACAATAACAAAAGTTGCTTCACTCAAAATGCTATAATTCACAAACTAATGATCCGACAGCTGTCAAATTTATACACGCATCTTTTGAGGATTAGGACTAACTAAAAAACATATGGATTTAATTCTAGTAGCGCCATCTATGTGTCAGGCCGGGGACTTTTCAATTGACCTGTTATATATATACATATACTCATTGCAATAAAAATTTATGCACTAAGAATAAAAGAAATTTTTATGCACTTGAGTACAACATCGATGTAAGTAATTACAAAATCAATTCAAAATTATCATTTATTGTTGGAAAAATTCAAAATGAGTGGTTTTAGTATTTTGTTGGGACACCTCTAGCAGGAATGCACGAGATGCTATAGTCAGGCACTAAGGCATACAAGCCCTGTTGATGTCCTACGACATCTTGTTCGACAGTTGCACCTTTAATTTGCCCAAACTCGTTGGTCCAAGATATGCTCGATGATGGGCCTAAGTTGGCCCTTGATAAAAAAAATTAACCCACAACTAACATAAAGCAGAGTAAGACAGACACGAATATTTAGAAACCACGTTTATTTACATTTTAAAATGAACAACACACTCAAACTTGCTGGTTATTGCCGGGTGATTCACAAACTTTATCAAGAATCATCACGTAAGGAACATCATAAGAATCTGAATCCTCATCGTCCATGATACTAAACATCCATTATATATATCAGGAATCTGCATTCGACACAGTCAGCTTAACAGTTAAGAATCAGTATCCAATCACAAAAATAAACCACGTGCGACATAACAGAAAATAATATTGAATGCAAATTCCCGATTCCTCATTAACAGATGTGTGGGATGATGTCATTTTGGATCCAAACGCATTACCCGAGATTCGCTCCATTCTGCTTGGGACAACACTCAATTGGGGACAAATCTGGGGTGAGTGTGAGTGTGACTGTGGATTTTAATGGCGCAACAGCCAAAGCAGGCTATGCTGCGCCAAACACGACAAATCTGGAGATCAAGCATTCCAGGAAAGAGTGGAAATATAGTGGAGGCAGTCCTTGCTGTGTATCTCCAGTTGAAAAATGGCTCCTGGGAGCCCTGCCATGAGTGGCAACATATGTAGTTGAAGAATGTCACAAACATACCTCTGGGTTGTCATGATGCCATGGATCAATATTAGAGTTTATAGTGTGTCATATGTGATGACACCCCATGCCATCACGGAGTGGTGTGCCGCTGCACAGTGAGGGCAGGATTGAGATGTTCATCATGGAAACTGAAACTGAATTCATCGCTATAGATGACCTGATTCCATTCAATTTCAGTCCAATTCCTTCAAACAAGACACCAAACAGAGGCAACAGTGAATAGATGTCACTGGCAGTACACTTAATCGGTACCACAATAGCAACTGTCCTTCAGCCAGACACCTTGTGATGGTGTGGGTTGAAACAGAGGCTCATAGTGAAGGTGCTGCTTGTGTGTGGCACAATGACAATGGGAAGCATAGAGCTATCGGTACATGTCGAATGACATGATAGTCTTCTCGACTATTGGCCTGTTGAGGATGTCCTAGGCCTGATTGACATGCAACAGACCACTGCCTTGTCTTCTGGTCCCAACATCTCACAGTAAAGTCAGAATGGTGAGATACTCCCCAAGCTGACCACCCAGTTTACATCTAATCTATGATTCTTCCACTTCCAAATTCTGACAGCAGCTCATATTGTCTCCAATGGCGACATAATGGCATCTCTAAATAAAAAAAAAGTGTCCCTCTACAACAGATTATATACACACAAATAAGCTCTACTTACCTTTTTATAATCCAAGGAGAACCAAGTTCAATGCCTACTAGTGGCATTACATAATGTGCGATCACGCTGCATTTCTAATCATTAACACAGCTGCCTGACACGTACCTTGATGCCAAGTTTCATAACAATCCCACTCTTACTTCCTGGTGCACAAATTTTTATGGCAATGAGTGTATACATATATATGATAAACACCAAAAAAGATTTTGATATGAAAAATCACTAAAGGGAGCAGACATTCCACTGTAACAATTTAACTTTCACTGTAATTTCAATTTGGCAATTAATAAAAAAAATTCAGCCATTATAATACTGCTAAGGAGAAAGGGAACAAGGCATAAATAGCTTCATTAGTTCATTACAAAAAAAAATCTTGAACTCAAAACAAAAGGAGAAATTAAAGCTAACACATCGATCAATAACTCCCGAGTCTAACATTGAAAACAACATTTTTTTTGCAAAATTTTTTTTTATTCATCAACATAACACCTTTTGTGAATCACCTTTTAGGGTGATACAATCGTTCCAACGCTTTTACAAATCTTTTTTTTTTTTTCGCAAGAAATCTTTTTTGTTGCGAGTAAATAGCGATAAACAGCTTTCTGAATCATCCGACTCGTTGCTGTTTTTGTTCCATCGAAAGCAATCGCGGCACCCACTTGGAAAAAACCTTTTTCACTTCACTTCAAAAAACCTTTTTCCTGGTCCGATCGACTTAAAATTTTGACATGTTTTAAGCAAAGGTTAGTACTCTAGAAAGACCTGGTTACTGGTTTACTACAAGCGCCATCTCTGGGTTAGTCTCGGGAGTTATTGATCGATGTGTTATATCTATTAATTAATTGTGTCGTTATTCCTTTTCCCTACCAATCCTATTACTTTTGCACTAAGAGGTGCATTGTAACTTCAAATAAAAAGTAAATGACATTTTTTCTACTACAGAGCAGGAAACCATATTTAGGAAGAATGGTCAGGTTAGATTCGCTTTATTAACGTTACAATAGAAGCAACATGAAGGCTATTGGCGATGAACCTCGTAATTTTGAATCTAGGTCAAGTGATGAGAATGACATCCGAGCTGAAGCCCCCTCTCTTAACTTCCACACTTATAGGAGGACTTTGAGTGTGGACAGATTTAACATGCATCAGCCCCAGCGATCTTCAGTGGCACAAGGCTCGAACTGACTACTGGTAGAAAATTGCCAGCTGCCAGTCTGCAATCATGACCACTATTCTACAACAGCCACTAGGAAGAATGGAATATGAAATTGGGAGCCCCAACTACTTTACATTTCAGATAAATTAATGAAAAATACTTTAAATTATTTTTAAAATTAATTAATGCACACAACGCATTTATTCAGTTTTGCTTTAAAAAAGATGACTTCCAACAAATGACTTTTCAGTGATTCTTCACATTTTAATCAGATATCATTAAACAATCAAATAAAGCACAGAAATTGATACGAAAAATCTAAAAGGAATGAGATTATGCATTTAATGTGTATCACTAAAGCACTTCACAGATTTTCTTAAAGAAAATGAAATAACAATATTGGATACTCCAATAATATTAGTGGAAACTAAAACAGAGGGCTGATTTATTTTTAAAAATTAAGGCCTTAAATAACAGCATCTAAAAGGTAACATTAACCATTTGATACAAAAAATATAAAAAGTTCAAATTCCTGGTGAGCTAATAATGAATTCCAAATTTACAAAAGAGGAATATCAAATAATATAATTCTCATAATATAAACAATAATTTTGGCCACAGTTAAATAGGTAAAATTATAAATTTATATTCCCCTCTTCTTTATGTAATGGTACAGTTATTCATGAATTCAATTAATGAAAGACAAATTGTAATTTTATCACAGAACAGAAGTTATATGATAAAGGGCAAACTAATTTATTTTAATTCTTATAATTATTTGTGTTATTACAGAGAAAAAAGTGAATGCATAAGAATTTCTAAATGCCTTTATATATTAAACAAGCAGACAGTTCCATTTTCCCTCATTAGAGCCAATTTTAATCATGTCTTAGTTTTATAGTACTATCATCAATGAAAAATAAAAACTAAGCCACTTCATCAAAAGGGAAATAGTTATCTCTAGCCATTTTCACAAGGATTACTATTATTAACACTTAAAAATTTATTACTTTCTTAATGCAAAAATAATTTTTTAAAAAAAATACAGTTACTATTCAAAATGAAGAAATAAAAAGGGGGTAGGAAATCAAGCACTCAAAGTTATTCCTTCTCGATACATATACACATAAATATCAAATATACTTTTTTTGTGTGTGAAAATGATACCACTACTAACTATGATTTACCTTGCAGCAAACAGCAAACAGTTTTAAAGGATTAGTTGCTTGTTGAACATATAGAAGATCCTTTACAAAACACTTATAAAGTTGCCTTTGAATAGGTGTCATTCTTATCAGCAAAACATGTTCTTCTTTTTTTGGAAGCACTGCTCTTAAAACAGAGTGGCCCCTTCTGCAAGAATTGATAACAATAAAAGCATAGGTTAACTCATAAAAATAAATGCACAGAGTACATAAAAACTGAATATATGATACTTCAATGTATAAAAGAATGAAAATAACCAAACTGTACAGCAGCAAACAGGATACATGTAGAAAGAAATATAACTACAGTCAGGAGTAATGTCACTATACAGGTATGAAAGAAGTTTCCACAATATAACATTTCAGGAATATATTGAATACACATATATTGAACAGCCACCTCCAAAACATGTACAAAATGACATAGTGGCATCTGGCATTCCAGCTGTTCCCACAAATGCGATACTAGGGACGCGAGAGGAGTGGAGCAGCCTTGGAGAAGTCTGAACATTACATAGAATATCTAAAATTTGTATGTGGATGAGCATTATCTTTCTGAAAAACTGCTCCTGAAAGACAATTAAGGAAAAGTCCCATGTGGAGTCTAAGGATGTCATCAACAAAAAGCTGGTCCATTAAGGTTCAAGTACCACAATTAGAATTGACCAGCTTTCATGGGTTATGGCCCCCCAAACCTTTATGAATGCTATGAGGACGGAATTGTACTGTCACTGAGATCCACAAGTGCTTGCTGCATGATCCATTGATCTTCTCACCTTGTCTACCTGGTCACTCCTAGCCCACTTCTGTACATGGGTATTATCATGTGTCCACTGCCCACATTTTGAGAGCATACTCTGAACAGTCGATCTGACCAGCAACACGGCACATGAACCAGCCTTTGGATTACATGATGATGATCAGCTCACTCTCAAACTCCTTTAACCGTGTGAAATATCTTCTAACACATCTACATGGTATTTTTTGCTAACTTAAGTCGTACTAGAGTCAGAATGCGATCGTTACATCGTTAATCTTCCACTATACACTTGTTTACATATAGGACACCCTTTCTGATTACAGTGCCAATGGAGGGTATGTGGACATGCACAATGGCACCAAACTTGGATAATTTTCAATGGATTTGAATCATATTGGACATCATTCAACTACTTTGAATAGTTTCATGATTGTAGCTCACTTCCATCTTGGGGTGCTATTTTCAATGTTCCTGAGTGTGTGTATTATATACATAATATATATATATATATTATGAAGAATATGAATTGAATTCCCAACTTCAATGAGTAGATATGTCTTGCCAATTCATACATGTGTTCACAATGGGTATTCTGGAGGCCATTAAGCTTTTTCTGTTATACTGAATAAAGTACACTCTACTTTAAACTTTGTATTCATCATGGTAGCCATCAATCACATTGTTATAGGCCAGGCAACTTATTCAACCATGATCAACAATTAAATTTTACTTTAACAATTCAAATAGATAGACTTCAAGTTTTACTTCATAAATATAGAGATGCTATTTGCAGAAGTGATATTTTAGATTTCTCTAAATTCAGAGCCCTAATGAATAATCAAGAATGGAAATTAAAATAGTGATGTTGCTAAAAGACCAGGATATCTGAAGCCATGTCTATCAAGAACTAGCCCCATCTGAAAATGTAATTATGAAACTTAAGAAAACTAACTGAAGATAAGAATAATTGCATCAGATGTTGTCACAAAACAATATCAACAATTTATCGAAATCAACTACATAATTATAAACATTTTGCTAAATCAAATTTCAACTCAAATTTCGATTTAACCTTGGATATGATACATAATTAGATTAATTAATATATGTAATTTAATCCTTTCAAAAATATTGATGTTTCCAACACCATTGATACGTTTACCTTTCCAACTTGACAGTTACTGACGTTTCCTCATAAGAGACAAATAATTAACTTCCATTTCAAATTATATAAGACAATGGAATTGGACATAAAAACCATAACTTTTCATGCAATCCTGTTTAAAGTTTTCATTTACCAGTTACTATGAGCCTAAGATTTGGAAAACTCGTAAACTTGTGTTACATTCCGACTCATTTTAGACTGGTCCTAACACATCAGATTCCAACAAAGAAAATTTTAACTTTGACAGGAATGTCCAAAATGACCACAATTTAAACATTTTATGTATGAAGCTTTTCCTGTGCAGATTTCAGTTAGTTTGTCTAGCTTTAGAAGTTCAATTAATCAAAAAGGTTCCAGCAATTATGTCACCCACAATTGTGTTAAAAATTACAAAGAATAATACACAACATTTTATAACACACAATCCTCCAGTTCATTCAAAACTTTGAAGGTTCTTCCCTGAAAAAATTAAAATAGCTGTGACATATTTTCATTTCAGGGTATCTCAAGGTTTGTGTATACCTCCAAGAGTCCATGATCAAGCTCTGTACAAACAGTACAGAAAGATAAAAGCTGGAGACTTAGTGGGGATTATCAGTGTTTGAATGTCCAAACTGCAACAGATAGGTACATGTTTCCTCACAACAGTGACTTTTAATATAATTTAAGAGCTACTTTTTCAACAGTAAATCTTATTCATTCATCATTAGATACCAATACAGGAGGAGGATGTTCTCCAAACAGCAGTTATTACCCTTTTAGAAGTATTGAGTTTATCTTCATGCTATTTGGATTTTGTAATGTGACTCGGACCTTACAGCATTTATGATTCAAATTCTTAGAGACATGGATTTCTGTTCAATCTTATTTAAATGATGTCTTAGTAATCTTCAATAATGAGGAAGAGCATTTGCAGTATTTAATAATGCTTTATGAATGTTTTTTTTAAAAAAAAAGGTTCCCAAAAAATGTATCTAAGGGGTAACAGATGCAAAGTAACCTCAAGTATTAATAATTTGTAAGTTTATCCTTCAATCACAGCAAAAATTGATCAATGCATCTAATAATGTAATTGCATGAGTACTGAATCAGTCAGAAGCCTCTAGCATTTTTTCCCAAGAAAATTAAACAATGCCAAATAAAAATATAGTGTTTAAGACTGTGAATGTTTGTCCAGTTACAAAGTATATGTCATTTTACATCCATGTTAGATAGATGCTAATTTACACAGATCATAAACCTTTTACTAAAGCCTTTTCTAATAAACAAAAGTATACACTTTGACAAACTCAGCATCTTAACAGAATTGGACAATTTTCTATCAATATCCAGCATATACCTGTATTGGAAAATATTGTTGTACACAGTATTTCATGATCCAATACATCCGCTATTAAATTTCCTAATCAAATTGAGTTCAAAAGTTCAATAACAGAATGCTGAATTTCTTTACAAGGAAATACAGGATCCCCGATTTTCAAACATATGGAACTTCTGAATACAGACATGAAACATTTTTGTGATATATCTGCAGGTTGTAACAGAATTTATGTCGCAGAAACTCTTAGAAAGAAAATTTTAGACCTTTTTCATGAAATTTCTCATCCTGGTACAAAAAATATGATTAAGAGTGTTATATCAGGCTATCTTAAAAATGATATTAAGAAATGGACATTAAGGTGCATCGCTTGTCAATAGGTAAAAATTTATCACAATTAAAGTATCTTGGGGTTTATCCTTCATTGTCTCGCTAATTTGATCACTTAAATATCAATCTATTGGAGCCTTTACCACTTTCTGACAGTTATACATACTGTATAACTTGTGTTGATAGGTTTATGAGATGGCATGAAGTTATTCCAGTCAAAGATATAACAGAAGAGACTTACCCTTACCTTGTATTTCTACTGTGTAAGCCGATTCGGTGTACCACAATGTTGCTACTGATATGCGTACTAAATTTTTTAAGCAATGTGTTAAGATTTTTTTCTATGTTATTAGGAGTGAAGATACTACATACTATCACCTATTATCCACAAGTAAATGGCATGGTGGAACAATCCTATCATCAGTTGATGTCAGCATTTAAGTGTCACTCAACACAAAGATGGAAATAGGCACTGCCAAGCCTTCTTTGATGTTTATGAGCTGCCTCCATAGAACTGGCTAGTATTTCAACTGCAGAAATAGTCAAAAGGAGAACCTCTAAACCAACCAGGAGAGTTCTCAGAATCCGATAAGTGGACAATTGTCTCTTTCTAGGGAAAGAATTAGATGTATCTGCTGAGTTGATCAATCTCATCCATGTAAATTCACTTTTAGTACTAGCTTATCTCAAATATGCAACTCATATCTTTGTACAAAGGGAAAATTTTTCTAGTGTAGCTGTATACTAGACCTTATCCAGTGCAATCATGAGCAACCAAGGTCTTCAAAGTGCTCAATGATCATCAGGCCGACTTCATCAGTACAGATCAGTTAAAACTTGTGTACTTCCTGTTGGATGACATTCAAAGAAACCATAGTTGTAGGTAGATGTCATTATACATCCTTCCCTTAACATCTGGAAAATGTATTCACATCAGCTGATCATGTGCACCATTGGAAGGGAAAGTCCTGTAGCAATCCTATTCTTGGCTTTCAGGATGATGCAAAGTCTGCTAGTGTATTTCATCAATTGGCTCATTCGACTATTTAAGCAACAGAGTAATTTCGAAAATTTATTTCCTCCCACATGGCTGTATAGAGTAGAAAATAGTTTGCCTTTTTAAATTTTTGCCAAACTCAGTTTTAACCCGTTTTTCTTTGATTAATCAACTATGACAAAACAATTTTATTGTTAAGAAGACCAACTTAAATTATACATTTATAAATTCACCATAATTTGAATTACAATTTTTAAATTATTGCACTTTTTTTTTTAAGTTTTACTTGTAGAGAAAAGACTGTTATTCAACTTTTGCAACATATTTTAATTAGATGCATACAAGAAACAAATATGTTATCTTGACAGGATTTAATACAACTTAATTTTGTTAAGAATTAACATACACTAAATGCTAAGAAGTATGTACAGAAAATTACAATGTAAAATTTTCTGTAAAGGATAGCACAATTACTATTTTAAATAATACTCAACATAACAATATATTAATTACTAGCAAAGATAAAGAATAAATAATTTAAACACAAGCATACAAAAGAATTTAAAAAAAATTATTTATGAAAAACTCATTCATATTTGAGTGAAAGTTAGATAAAATTAAGGAACGGAAGGGGTGAAAACTCTGATGGTACAATAGCTATTAAATATTGTGTGTGTGAGTTTGTATATATATATGCATCAGTATAACTCACAAGCATAATCAAGTTTTCAAAGCAGAAAAGAATTTAAATTTTTCTTGTTGAAGCAAAAAAATGCAATGCAAGGAGTAACAAAAGAATTGGGTATGTAATGTTAGGAGCAATAAAAAGATACAAACCTTTGAACAAATCCAACAAGTAAACTGTGTAATACATGTGAACGAAATCTCATTAATTGACGATCCCGAGGAGTACTGTCGATACACTGACCATTAGATATTGGGCGTTCAAACATATTACAAAATTCTGCTCTAGTGCCAAGATAATTTGGACGAACAAAGTCAACCATACACCAATATTCCAGTAAATTATTTTGCAATGGATAACCTGTTAGCACAACTCGGCGTCTATAAAATATTGAGACAAGAAACATTGAAAACTCATTTCAACAAAAAGAGATTATTGATAATTATAGCAATGATTAAATCAAATTAAAACAAAATTAAAGGATACTATATTACTTTTCTATTAAGGGAAATATCGTTAAATAATAGACATATAATAGTTAAAATGTTTTAAGCCAAATGCATTATTTTTTTAAGGGTGAATACTATTCTTGATATAAATTTGTAAGTCTTAAATAAAAGCATCAATTTTTTTACAATTCTACACATTAAACAAAACTATAGCGGTAAAATGTGTTTTCTATGGGATCAAAATCCTTTTTTCTGGAAAGAAATGCAAAATTAAATGCAATTTCTTAATCTACAGTATGTGTTTTTGTGAAACTGATTTACACCCAAGGGGAGGAAGGGATTTGTAAATAAATTGCAGAAGTATTAAGTTGTATCATTCAACTTGTAGAGATACTGAAAAATGTATACAATAATTAAACTTTGTTCTAAACTCTAATTCAAATCTTCTTTACTTATGTAAAAAGGGGGGGGGGGAATGCAGTTAAAGTAGGATAAAAACACATTTGTAACTATAAGGTATAATTATAGGAAATAATTTAAGAACATGTAGAGACTGATATATTACATGAGATATATTACATTACTGATATATTACATTTGGAGTTTTAAGGGTATTCAATTTCTGCCATTATGCAACATCCCTCCTGTTATCTATAACACTTGGTTCATAACTCAACCTTTAAAGGGGAATCAAATCAATGGCAGAGTTTAACAAATTTTAACAGAAGAAAATCATTGTCAGAATGGATTTTTAAATGGAGGGGAAAAACATGAAATTTTAGAGTATCATGAAAGAAATAAGTGAATTTGAAGTTTTTAAATTTTAATTATAAGAAAGCAAATACAATATTTATCAATGATATTTCATTGCTGAATAAAAGAAATATAAGGAACTTAGTATACACATTATTTATTAAATTTAAAAAAAAAAAAGAATACAATACTAGTGTCCAGTAGACGGCTTATTTTACTTCAGAAAGAAAACTTCATTTCTACTTACAGATGATGTTCATGAAAATAAGTGGGAACAAAAATTTGAAATATAATTCTCACATTCAATTTAAAGAAAAATATATCTCAAAAGAGATTTTACTAATTACAGTGAGAAGAAATCAGTATTCATGAGTTCTCGTACATAAGTTTTCTAGATTTCATCTTATCTAGAATGAAAAGAAATATAATAAAATGTTGATTTAAGAAGAAAAAAAAATTTCCCATGTTTTGGTTAAATTACACATTTCTGTTTTTAAAAAAATATCTTTCACACTTATGACAATTTCAATCCAGTGGAAAGTTTCAAAAAACTAGACAATTAAGAGAACTAGGTTACCTAAATGCATTTCAGAAAAAAATTCAAAACTTGGTTCAAGAATATTCTTTTATTAGTAGAGCACAATCTGCTTAAGATAATGCTTCATGTTCAGGTAATCAAGTCATATTGCATCCGGTCGAATTACTAATATTTTACTAAGTACTTTGCCAAAACCAGATTTAAGCTGTCTATCCCAAAAGAGATGAGGACCCAGCCATTAAATGGACTTCCTCTGACGTTATCTATTTCTAGCCATATATGACAGTGCAGATAAATCATCAATGTTGACTCGCTTATTGCTCAAGACAATACCATAGGGGATTTTACTCAAATGATGGAATTTGAGACAAGGACAAATGAAATAATTTTATGGAGTTGTATTTCTTAGCAGGGGGCATTCATATTTCTTTTCCTCTGCACTCCTTTCTTGGGCCACACACAGACAAAGGTTGGATACCCCTAATTTAAATACTTGGCCATTGTGTAATGTTTGTCTTAATGCATTCAAATACACACAAACAGGTAGAATACTTGCTTTAAACAATGGGAAGAAAATTTTCAAATACTAGTAAATTAAAATGTGTTTAAAGTTTTCTTATATTTGTGGGTTAAAAGATGCATTTGTGTTTTAAATGTAATTTAACATATATTTCCTGAAAAAATTAAGTACTTGGTACATGTACATCAAGTATTTGAAATATTTTCCTGCATAACAATAACTTTTAATACACACCTTGTTTTAATACTTTTTAAAGCCATAGATGTACTTGCTAAACTGTTTTTGATTCGATGCCCTTCATCGCATATTACTAGATCAGGACCAGGAATAACAATATGTTCATACATTTCTAAAAATAAGGAAATATATTAATTTTTCAAACATTTCTTTATTTGTAATTTTTTCTCATAAATAATTTCTCATATTTCGTGTTTCCCTAATTAAGAATTCTAACCTTTTAATGCTTTGCTACATACACAACTACCCGTAAAATGTTTTAAAAATTTTATACTATAAAATTTATGCTCACTTGCAACAAAATTAATAATAAGAAATTTCAGTTAAGATACATAGAAAAATATTTAATGTCTTTATTTCTATGATAAATAAGTAATATATTAAATTTTGATCTGTCCTGGATTTTTTGTAACTTTTTTTATCAGAGTTAACTTGAGGATGTATATGCATCCCCTTGAAAACCAATAATAGAACTAAAAACAGTCGTGATCATAACAAAAATTAAATAAACAAACAAACATGAAAAGCTTTTAATTCCCAAATAATACTATTGTACAATCAAATTTTTTAATCACATTTTTCAAAAATTATAATTGTGAATACATGTAAGACTCCATGCAGTTTTTAGGTGTCAAAAAATACTAATTAAAAATATAAAAAGCTAAGAAAAATTAATTAAGAAATAGCAAAAACACACAAAAATTATATTATTAGAGTAGCCTCAGTTGCAATATTTGATGAACAATTCAATATCATTTTGATCTTGTGTGATTCAAGCACTGTCCCAAACATTTTATATTGTGCGATTTTGTATTAAAAAAAAAAAAAATCCCCTTTCAATAGTTTTGTTAAAAATGAACTCGACAATAATTCTTTTGACAAAAGTTAATAATTTAACAAAAATAAAATGCACAAAAATAAAATGAACTTGAAAAAAACCCTAATATTTTTCAATTCCAAACATGACCAAAATTTTTCAAGTAAATAAGGCAATAAATCCCCTAAGTGATCTTATGCTAAACTATAATTATTTTTCTTCTTTAACCTCCAATGACTAGAAATATTCATTATGACAGGATTAAACTATTATATGCATATAACACATCAATCAATAACTCCCCAGACTAATCCAGAGATGGTGCTAGTAGTAAACCAGTAACCAGGTCTTTCTAGAGTACTAACCTTTGCTTGAAACGTGTCGAAATTTTAAGTCGATCGGAC
>BMAW01089261.1:218805-248353 GCA_019974015.1 Nephila pilipes
GTGAGATTGCTGAGATGACACAGATATCATATGGAAGTGTATTTACTGAAAAAGGTTTTTTGAAGTGAAGTGAAAAAGGTTTTTTCCAAGTGGGTGCCGCGATTGCTTTCGATGGAACAAAAACAGCAACAAGTCGATGATTCAGAAAGCTGTTTATCGCTATTTACTCGCAACAAAAAAGATTTCTTGCGAAAAAGAAAAAAAAAAGATTTGGAAAAGCGTTGGAATGATTATATCACCCTAAAAGGTGATTAACAAAAGGTGTTATATTGATGAATAAAAAAAAATTTTGCAAAAAAAATGTTGTTTTCAATGTTAGTCTCGGGAGTTATTGATTGATGTGTTATAACAATTTTAACACATAAATGAAAGTTTTAGTTGCAAAGGAATTCAATCAACTTGCATTAAATTGAGGCTGTGAACATTATAATAACAAGAAATTAAGATTTAAGGAACACAAATAAATAGCACATTTCAAAATTACTTTCCATAAGTTTGCAAACAATATATTATTTGTAATGGGTATTTTGCTATACTAAACTGCATTTGGAATTCCTGTGCAAAAAAAAAGAAAACTTTTTAAGAAAAATTTGATTACTTTAAATGAGAGAAGTCTAACTCATAACCCAAAACACACAAGAATGCAGCCTAAGAAGAGAGTACTGAATGAAATATTAATATCCTCTGCAAGAAAATATTATTACATAAAATTACTTCAAGAATCCTTGTACCAAATTCCCTATGTTGTGTTAAATCACCAGCCCCTTGTGTCGTACCTGAACGTAATAAAAATTCTTATATTAAATATAAGCAAGTAATGCTGCCTTCAGCAATTAGCAAGTAAACATTGGTGATATATATTCACACAGAATACATGTTGGCCAAAATAGATAACATTGGGTTGGGCTTCATCAGTGGCCAGCATTTGCATCTCTTTATTTACAGAGTCAAACTGGTTTCAGACAAGTGAGATTTCTTGATTTAATTCAGTAATCTTTCAACAAAATGACAGTTCTGAAGACTAGGAACAAAAATCAGTGAGTGATGGAGCTTAATGGCTCAAAAGACAAACATGGCTATGTTGAGCAAAACAAGAAAGAACTGTGCTCAATTTGTCTTAAAAAAAATTAAAGATAAAAATTGATTGCAAAGGAGGATCACATATATAAGCAATGTTCTGAAACTCAGTTTCGACATTTTTTGTAAAGAGCACATGGTACACCAGATAAAGCAAACAACCACCACAAGAATCCACACCCATTCTGGTTCAACAATGAGAAACAGCATCAGTAGAGGAGGAATAACATATGTACAGGGCAACAAAGAAAGGAGAGTAGCAGCAGGCCAGCATGTCTAAGACATGACTGACAACATGGTCGGCAACAGAAGGGCATACTGTTATACAGTATGAATGTACACGTAGGACTAGTGTGTCTATCAAACATGAACACCTAGAGACCGAGTATCGTGAATAGGTGATATTTCGTCAAATTGTTAGATGCTGGTGTTGCATGTTCAGTGATGGAAGGCAGTGTGAATTGAAGTGGATGACCATCCACATCCATGAATGAAAACAAAACTACTAGAGTACAAGACATGGTGTAGGTGGATGAGGGCATAATGGTGTCAGAAGTGGCATCCACACTACGTATTAATCGTGCTCAGGTCCATCCAAAACAAGGCTGAGCTGGAGCAAGGTGTGCGATAATTCTTTGTATCACAGGGTACCAAGTTTTACCACAGTGGATTCTTCAAAGCCTCTGACGAGAGTTTCGGATGTTGTCCTTTGTACTGATTCAACTATTAGGGATGAGAAATTGAACAGTATTTGTGCCAGGTGGATAGTATCCTCAGGATGCGAGATGACTAAATGTGAAGAAAGGAAGGTGATTCCTATTTAAGTTTGTATCTGTTACATTCCCAGTTATCTGCTCGGGCAACTACAGCTCTGTCTAATATCAGTCTTATTTTACTGGAGAACCCATATAAAGAGAAAGAGTCCCACCTTTATGATTCATTTTATTATTGCATATTTACAAGTGCACAATCAGATGGACTATAATAGCACTTATGCACCATTTGATGTGTCACATATTTCATTACTTCTCCATACTTTAAAAATAGCTGTTGCATAGCAAGACATCTGAACTAACTTTGTAAGCATTTCTGATCATTCAGTGAAAAAAACAAATAGTTATTAACTTATTGGTTTTTATCTTCTGCTTACGGCCTGTAAATGTATTTTTAACACATTATTAAACCTGGCTTTCTATATTCTTGATGTTCTTTCATAAAAAGAAAAAAAATAGCATCATAACTTATTTCTAAATTTCAGCATGGTCTTTATATCTCAACAAAAACCTAAAATGTATGTGTATATGTATATATATATATATTACAGTGATACTTGTTTTCTGGAAATGGAGCAAGAGCAACCTGTATTCATTCATTCTCCATATCCAATCAAAAGTATGCATGAACTGAATCGAAGTGAACCTTCTTCGTGTAAATATACCATTGCATACCTGGAAGTTGGGGAACAGGCTTTGGTATTGTGCTTGTTACTATTGCATCTTACTACTCCTATATTTAATGTAATTAATTTTAAAGTAAAATATACTTTTATTGTTCTGGAATTAATTTATGAGATAAAATCTCAAGTTGAGATTATTCCAGGTCCTTTATTTTGCTTCCTCGTATTTTTAAGTGACTTTTTTAGAGGAGGCGAGGAGTAACCGAAGTGACTATGGATAAAGTACATAGAAATCTATACATTCAAGATCTCCCACCTGAATTTGGCCTATTAGCAAATCCAAGTAGATGCTTTAAAAAGATGACTGACCCAACGATATCTGACAATGCAGAGCCAAAGTTTACAGCTTCACCCAACATCTTTCCAGTGCCCTTACAGATCTACCAGCTGCCTAAAAATCCATGCATCTTTTCCGGTAAGAACAAACAAAATGGCAGTAAATGGTTCAAGGACTATGAATGCATCGCAACCTATAACTGCTGGAATAAACAAATGTGTCTGGTAATGTAATTTTCTACCTCACAGGAGCAGCTAGACTATGGTTTGAACAATAATTAGGACACTTTCAAGAATTGATCGATGTTCAGAAACTACCTAAACAATATATTTTGCAATACCGAAAGTTGACACCAAGCCAAAAGTTGCTTACTCACAAGGGTCCAAAGAATTGATGAGGCGTTGAGTTGTACATCCAGGATATACATGCCTCACTGTGCTCCAAACTGCAGGTGAAAAACCTGTAACAGCTTTTGGACGCTGTGTATTAAAAATAAATCTGAAAGGGACGATTAGGCTGTTTGAATCTCATGTTTTCCAAGTCAGCCATCAACTGATACTTAACGAGTTTTTTTTCATGCTACTGATGCTATTATAGACTGTAAAAACGAAGAAGTACAACTCGCCAATATCCTTCCAGTATAATTGCTCTCTGTTTGTCACTAGAGATTACCTAATCAAGGCTTATTCAGTGAAGCAAATATGTGCTCTTAGGCCACAAATTGAAGAAACAAATCATACTTTGATAACTGGTAGTAAAGTAATGTACTAAAAAGAGGTATTCATACCAGTCACAATTATTGACATTGAAAATGGCTGTTGTAAAGTGTAGATAACAAATTGGCGCAGCAAACTCAAGTGATAATGAGGGGAATGAAAATAGATAACTTATTAACGATAATGGATGACTATTTATTCGCTAAATGATTAGATCCAAGAAGACGGCATCAGGCCAGAAAACAAGTAAATCAGGAAAAATTAAGAAACATGCTAGATTCGGAGTTTACAACTGCCCAAAAAGACGAGCTACTGAATTAGCTTGAAGAATTTAGCGATGTATTCAACTTTGACAGAAAATAGGGAACACAACAGTGAAACATAGGATTGACACAGGCAACAGTACTCCAATCAGGCACAGCTTAGCCAGTGAGAGAGGTGCGATAGAAGTACAATTAATGTTAAAGGAAGGCATCCTACAACCGCCGGATAGTCCACAGTCATCTGTGGTGCTCGTGAAGAAAAATGGAGAATAGCGCTTTTACAACAATTATAGAAAACTCAAGAAGATTACTAAAAAAGATGTTTATCCGCTACCACGCATTGATGATGCCTTGGACTGCCTAGCGGTGCAAGAATCTTTTCTAAGATGGATTTGAAATCCGCTTATTGGCAGATTGAAGTTGATGAAAGAGACCAGGAAAAGACTGTTTTTGTGACTCCTGATGGTCTTTATGAATTTAAAGTTATGTCATTAGGATTATGTAATGCTCCAGCAACGTTTGAACAGATAATTAACACAGTTCTTCAAGGACTCAAGTGGAATATTTGTTTGTGCTACCTATAGTATATGCTTCAGATTTTCAGGAACACCAAATACAATAGAGGAAAATTTTGAAATATATCCAAGAAGTAGGACTATTGTCAAATTCACACAAATGCTCATTCAGAAGAAAGTAACTCACGATATTGGGCCATTTAATCGATGAACATGGAATCTATCTAGATCCTGAAAAGTAAACTACTGTAACAGTTTCCTGTTCCAGAAAATATTTCAGATGTATATGTACCTTTGTGGGTTTCTGCTCGTAATATTGGCGATTTATCAGGAACTTCGCCAATATAGTGAAACCCCTGAATATTTAATTGAAGAAAAATAGAAAGTTTTCATGGAACAATTCACAGAAAGAATTTTTTTCTACCCTGAAAAAATTGCTCACTGAATTCCCCGTTCTAGGACATTACCTTCCAAATGCAGAAATAAAAATCCATTCAGACGGTATGGAAATGGAAATAGTTGCAGTACTACTGCAGGTCCAGGATGGCAGAGAAAGACCAAAAGCCACTTTTTGTGTTGGCTCACCAATGTAAAAGGTCCATCTGGAAGACTTGCCAGATGGGCTCTGAGGTTGTGGAAGTACAATATAACCATCATCTATAGGAGCGGTCTAAAACATTTTGATGTCGATGCCCTGTCAAGAAAACCTCTCCAAAGCATAAAATGAAGATGGCGATGAAATTCCTTTTCTAACGTGAAAGAGACAAATCGAAAGATTACAAATTGAGATATATAATTAAAATGCTTAAGAAAGGTAGCAAATATTGAAACTATAAAATGAAAGACAGTGTATTGAACAAAAGAAACTATGATCCTATGGGACAGCAAAGGCTTTAGGTCATACCAAAACAACATCGACCAGATCTTCTAAAATCTCTCGGAAGATTCACTGACTGCTGGTCTTCTAGGATTTGCTAAAACATGATCAAATGAGAGGAAAGTACTATTCGCTGCATCTTTTTGTAATTAATTTTAAAGCAAGATATACCTTTATTGTTTTTGAATTTATGAAACTAAATCTCAAGATGATATTATTCCTGGCCCTTTATTTTGCTTAAGTGCATTTTTTTTCTGTGACAATATTGATAAAATATTATTCAATTAAAAACAGACAGATAACAATTTTATACTAAGAGGATCAGTTCTCAAACCTATCTTTGAAAACTACAATTTTAAAAGGCATCATTAACAAAAAGGAGCCTCAAAATTCAATGTGCATCACAAGAAGAGCGTCGTAAAGACAAAATAGTGGTACAGAAAATTGGTCTTGCATCTCAAAACTTTTCCTTTTAATTTTACAATTTAAATGGTATTTTTTGTGAAGAGTAATAATGCAGTTGAACTATAAATCACCAAAAAGTTAATCATTTTCAGGTAGTGAGTTTATTAAGAAAGCAGGGTAGATATTATCTGCATGACAAGAAACACAACATACCTAAAATCACTTTGTATCGTCAAGTTTTAGCCAAAAGAACTGATGAACTTAGAAAATCTGTCAAAAATTATTTGGAAAAGAAAAGCTTTTAGTTTTTAATTTAATTTCTTGACAATGGATGAGGGTACTGATACTATTAATACAGCTCAAATTGTTATTTATGTTAAAGATATTATTGACGATTATTATTTGACCCAAGAAATGGCTTCTTCAGCACCATGAATCGACACAACATCATGAAGAAATTTACATGAAGCAGTGAAAAAAAACACAATTTGATTTTCTTCGTCTTTTGCCAACAAGTCGGGTGCAGTTACAAATGGTGCTCCAGCTATGATAGGTAAAAAAAGGAAGGCTGGTAAAATTAATAGATGACGATGCCATTGCTCTAAAATCACTTTTATTTAATTTAGAATGGTTGACATGAATTGCATCACAAATACAGTGTTTGATGGCAAAAACAACACAATACTGTAGACTCACTTAAAAATAATTACCATTAAAAAATTTTTAAAAAAAAAACATGTTTGCATATTACTCTTTCTATGATCTAGTTTATGACAATATTTCAACCAAAACATTATTCTCTTTGTAGCTGAAGAAATATGGCCTGTTGTGAGAAAATATTGCCACGCTTGTCCACATGTAAACCTTAATGCAATTACCTTGTATTATTTATTTATACTATTTATCATTTATATTAAAATCATCTTACCCTTGAAACCAGCCTATCACCTTGAAAATCACCTAAACCAGACATTCAGTCATTGTTAATTTCATTGCATATTACACCAAAAAATTTATGCAGAAAAGCTATAAAACCTTAACATAGCAATTTGTTACAAGGATTTGATAATAATTTTCAGGACTTTTGAAAAATAAAACTTTTCATTTTTGAAACTTCATTGATTGTCCATACAAATATATTGCCAGCAAATTTTTAGATGAAAGGCATCCCACTAAAAAAGAAATTTCATTCTCTTTATTGGGCTTTTATAAATTATACCTTCCAAAAAAAATCCCTCACTGGCAAAAAACCATTCGTTCTTCATAGTATCATTATACATTTGTGAACAACTGTTATCAGAAGAACACTTAGAGTAAAATTTGAAGCAGAATATCAGTAACACCTTTCGAGTTCCCTGCAAATTGCAAATACTTCAATCCAACCAGAAATTAATGCATCAGTTTTTAAAATTCAATCCCAAATATCACATTGATTTTTATATCTATTTTTTTTCCTGATAAAATTTACAATGAAATGTAATATATAAAAATGTCAGATGAAGAGACAATCTAATTCCATGTTACATTTATAATACAAAAAGCATATATTAAGTTCAAATTATTAAATATATTTAACTATATCATTTAAGCTTTTTTTTTTACTGCGCTTGAACTCATTTATTTTGCGCAACTTGTCTCCTTCACATGCGGTCCAGGAATAAAAAAAGTTGGACACTCCTGCTTTAAATGCTACATATACTTTAAAAAATAATCATTTAAATCTAAATTTTTATTGATTTTTTCAAAATATTTAAGAAATTTTTTTCCACTTAAATAGCAAACCATAAAGAATTTTCAAGGGGGAAAAATCTCACCAATTAAAGCAGCTCTTGCAGCCATAGTTTTAAAGTTTTCATTCAAAGTATAGACATTGTAATCTCGAGGACGCACTTCACCACTTAATACTTGGGCATCTTCTACACAGTCTGATGGTGGAACCCACATATCAAATTCTGCCTTCCAGTTCTGAATGGTATTTATAGGTACAATACATAATACCAAAGTTGCTGGCGTATGCCTCAAGAAAACATCAACAAATGACACAACCTAGACAGATGTAAAGTTTTTAGTCTGATTAATAATAATTTAATAAGTATGTGATGATAAATTCTCATTTTTTTTGGATAAAAATAATCCAGCAGTTAATAGATGTTATTTACCTGGACAGTTTTACCGAGACCCATACTATGGGCAAGTATGCATCCAAATCCACTTGATGACTTATACCTTTCAAGGTTTTCAACAACATTGTCATACAAAAAACGTATACCTCCAATCTAATATAAGAAACAATAAATATATTTTTACATAAAACATATGTCAATTGAAAATAAAAATTATTTGAAACGGAAAGAAATTTTCAAACCCTATACGAACACTAAAACAAACTATATATCAAATATTTATGAATACATTCTTAAGAAAAATTTTAACATATATTATTTAATAATATTTTTACTTAAAATTCAATTTATTACACTTTTTCCTCCATTGATACCACTATAAATAAATGTGCTTTCTTTGAAATATTTATTTTTTGCTGCTGTATAAAATAAGTGCTATAGATATACAGCAATATCTCCAATAAGGGACACCCACTGGATCACACATTTTGTCCCTCGAATAAAGGTGTCCCTTCTTCATGGGATACATACTAAAAAAGTACAACTTCATTTACAATTCAGGGTTATCAAGCCTTAAATAAATTATATATAAATAAGCAACATAGTCACAGGTATTTATTTGAATTTGAAGTTAATGAAAAATGAAAATTCTTCATTAAAAAGTTTGTAGTAAAAATATATGAAGTGAACAAGAGTTTTGTACTAACAGAAATTTATTAAAAATGATCCATTACACAAACTTGTTTAAAAGCCTGCAAATTGCAAGCTCCCTCCCCCATGTGGATATTAAAATCAATCTTTATTCCTTCACTGTCCCCAACACAATTATCATGAATTTTTTTAATTGGCAGGTGTATTTTAAGGCATCTGTATAATTTTTTCTGTCACACTTTCAGTCTCTAGCACTTTTTTACCTTTCTCACTGCTCATCAAGTTTTCTTCTTAAAAGCTCACATCAACTAAAGTATAAATGCAAGATTTTTTTTATCATTAGTGTCTTCAATTAACAAATTTTCATCGATTTCTAATTGTTCTGGCATTTGAGCTCTGCCACTGATTTTGATAAATTTAAACCAATTCATTTTCATTAGTAGTATTTTCACTGAGGGCATTTGAAACTGGAATTTCAAAGCCTGCTTTTCTGTGCTCTTTACTAAGCACAAACTTGCCTTATAAATCTTGAGAGATTACTAACAAAGAGTATATCTACTTTTATTTATTTTTCTACCTTTATCTAATTTTTGAAACTTTTTTAGTGCCCTTAATAAGACATAAATACATTTAGATCCCAATTGAAAGGGATCAGGACCAGCAGAATAGTTTCTAAAAGGAGAAATTATTGCATATATAAACAATGTATAAATAGGCAAGGATCTAATATGTAATTTCCCAGTTAGATCTTTGTATTTCTTTACCACAGATTCTTGAATGATTCAAATAGGTGAAATTTTCCCTTTCTAAAAATAATTCAAATGATTTTTTTAAAATTTCCTAGCTCTGCAAATTCTCATTGTTTAATGTTGGAGAAGTCAATTAGGATAAGCATCTGTATTTTATAATCAGAAATTTTAAAAATTGCATAAAACATATTAGTATTGAATAGCAACACACAAAATTCTCATTCAAAATGTTCATTTTAATTTAATAATAATAATATATATATATATTATGTAGGCCTCCTACAATGCAGTACTTTTACAACACATGTTCAGTCAGCTGTCTCTCTCTTTGCATTATTCCCTAGAGGTTTATTGTAAAGCCACAAGAAGGCACTCTTCTACCCAGATTTATTGTAAAGGATGACGCTCTTCTCAATCAGAATACAAGAGAATTCTTTTTTTTTTTACAGAATTTGACTGGATGTGTAACGATACAGTCATTGATTCGCATACAGGTGTGATATCCGATAAAGTTTGGAATTAATAAATATTTTTTTGCATAAATGGTCCATCATAGTTAATTGATTGAACTTTAATTATATATTGTAGTAACATTTTGGTCCGCCGAGTCGGAGCCAGCGATTAATGCATTTTTGGATTATAATATTCCATGTATGAAAGTTAGCACGATAGTTCTTTGGATATTAGTGTCTTCGCTTTAGTGTCCATTTGACTGTTTTATTGTGAGTACTAGTGTGGATATTTTACTATGTCTTCAAATATAACTACTCTTAATCAAAAGAAGGGCAATGTTAAAGTCCAGATTACAAAATTAAATAATTGGAAGGAAACAAAACATTCAGAAGGTATTGCTGCTAATTTAACTGTGCTTGAAAAACTTCAGAAGAAGTTCAATGACTTCAAAAAAAAAAAGAGTATTTTAAATCTGCAATGGATGAAGAAATTATTGAAATTGAAATTTCATTAGCTGAGATGGACTCGGATATACAAGATTTAGAGGCAAGATTTACAACCTTACTTTATAACTGCAAAATTAAAAATAAAATTCAAGAGTAGTATTCATAATGGTAATAATACTGAAATTATATAGCAAATAAATTGCCAGAAATTCCACTTCCTGTGTTTACTAGAAAAACTGATTAATGAAGTTATTAAAATTCAATTTCAAAGCTTAATTGGAAATAGTAAAAATTTATCAGAAAGTCAAAAATTTATCAAAAAAAATAATTGCAAGCATCTTTAAAATGTGAAGATAAAAATATTGAAACTTCTGATGATACACTTCAATTGTTTTTCATGGCTTGACAAACATTACTAAAACAAAAGATTAATAGTTGATAATCATATTAAGAACATAATTATTTATGAAAAACTTACTCAAGTGTCGGCAAAAGATTTAAGAAGATTTCTTGACTGTATTGCAAAAAACTTAAGAGCCTTAAAAATATTAAATTATGAAAAAGATAAGTTAACGAATGTGTCACTGTTAAATATTATTTTACAAAAGCCAGCAATAGAAACACGTAAGCAATATGAATTGTCATTTGTAGCCACTGAAGTTCCAGATTTTGATAATTTAACAGAATTTCTAGAAAAAAATGTTTAGTTTTACGAAATAGAGGTTGCAATCCATCCGTTAGATCAGAATATTTCGAAAAAGGAAACAATGCTAAAACACTATTTGATAAATCTCCAGGTATAAATTCTGCCTTATGTTTATTATGCAAGATTATTCATGCACTATACAAATGTGAATCATTTCTCAATCTTACTCCAGAAAAAAGATATGCCTTTGTTTGAAAAAATAATCTGTGTTTGAATTGTTTTGGTCTACATAATGTTGCATATTGCCACTCAAAATTTACTTGTACCACTTGTAAATCAAAGCATCATTCTTTACTTCATAAGAATAAGTTAGTATTGTGTGGTTAAAGGTCCCAAGATACCTCTTCCATAGGAAAGAAACAAATGGAAAAATCCAAAACATCCATTGAGGATGCTAATAGCTCCCAAGGAGGGACATCATGTTTTGCATCAGAAAAAAAATAGTATTAGCTACTACTGTTGTTTACATTTCTGACAGGAGTGGTCACTTTCAGAAGGGACATGCAATCCTTGACAGTGGCAGCATGTGTTGGTTTTATAAAATCAAATTTTGAAGACTTGCTGGGTTTGAAAAAACTTAGAAGTTAACAATATAATTTCAGGTCTTTCTGATTCTGCAGGTAATATTAAAGAGAAAATAAATACTTTAATAGCAAAGGAAGACAAATATTTATCAGCTGGATTAGATTTTTTGATAGTACCTAACATCACCAACTTATTACTAGTGACAAAGCTAGATATCTCAAACTCAGAAATTCTAGCAAACATTAAATTAGCTGATCCATTCTTTTTTGAGCCTGGAAAGATTGATTTATTGATAAGAGCAGAGGTCTTTTTTGAGTAACTAATGGAAGGCAAAATTACCATCCTTGCTCACTTCTTGTAGCGCCGCTTCAGTCAACATCGATTAAGCATCAATATTATCAAA
The DNA here is from genome assembly GCA_019974015.1 of Nephila pilipes. Taxonomy (NCBI): domain Eukaryota; kingdom Metazoa; phylum Arthropoda; class Arachnida; order Araneae; family Nephilidae; genus Nephila; species Nephila pilipes. Next base: position 230,448 of record BMAW01089261.1, read on the forward strand.
TTTCCTATGAAATTATGTTGAAAATGTATGGCAACACTGTCACTATAGCAACCAAAAATAATGTTCATTCTATAGTTTAGTAACACTTAACACAATTGAAATATCGTGGCTAAATGCAAATAAAATAGTCTGAGAAGTGTTATGATTTTAAGCATGCATAAAAACACACTTCACTCCTTAACATTTAGGGGAACAGTTTTTGGATACATATGTACTGGTGCAATACAGGGTTCTCCAGAAACACAACATAGCGAGTTACTCACTCAAGAAAATGCCATAGAAGGAACACTAAGAAAGTTTTTTGAACTGGGATCAATTTAGATGAACCCAGCTCAAAACATAAAGAAGAAATAGAATGTTAAGAGCATTTTTTAAACACATACCAAAGAGATGAAAGTGAAAAATTCATTATGCGACTTCCTATACAAGAAAATTTAAAAATAGGGGAGTCCTTAAGAATTGTAAACTGAAAATTAAATACCCAACAAAAAAACCGACGCACCAAGAAGGAGTTGCCCGATTGTAATGAAATTTCGTATGCAAATGATTAAATTTAGTGCCCAATTAATGAATAGCGGGAGCTACAACGCATCGGAACTGCCCACTCAGTAGGTGTATATAAGAAACGATTCTCAATCTCATGGTCAAATTTTCTGTTGCATTGCGATTTAAGATACCTTTCAATGAAAGAAAAAATGCCTCTCTGCAGGATTCGAGCTCATTACGAGCAACTGTCACAGTTTGAAACAGGTCGTATCATAGGATTGAAAGAGGCAAGTTGGGCAAATCGGAGAATCACTCATCATATGAATCGAAGTCACGCGGCGATTAGAAGATGCTGGCAAAAATGGGTAGACAATGGCAGATTTCAGCCTCATGATGGTAGTTCTGCTGTGACCTAGGGTCACAGCAGAACGGAAGGACAGAGTGCTTGTCAGATCAGCTGCCACAGCACCCGATTCATCATTATCAACCATCAGGCGAGCGCAGCACACGAGTGTCCACCATGACCATTCACAGATGGTGGATAGAGTGAAATCTAAGCTTGTACCGACCGCTATGCCACCTGCCATTCACGCCTGCACACTGTAGAGCCAGATTACAGTGCTGCTTGGCTCAAACAGATTAGAATGAGGCTGACTGGCGATGTATAGCCTCAACCAGGAGTTAGGGTCTAGGGTGCCATTTCCCATGATAGCCGGGCCCCTTTGGTCGTCGTTAGAGGCACACTTATGGCACAGCAGTACGTCGACAACATTCCGAGACATGTTTTGCTACTGTTCCTTTTGCAGTACTCTGACCTTATTTTTTAGCAAGATAATGCCAGACCACATACGGCACATGTTGCTATGAACTGTCTTTTAACTTGTCTAACACTTCCTTGCCCATTCAGATCTTTCTCCATTCGAGCATGTCTGGGATAGGATGGGAAGGCGACTGTGTCTACCAGGGAATTTTGCTGACCTTGCCCGACGATTGGAGCAAATTTGGCAAGAAATACCGCAGACCGTCAGGGAGCTTTATCACTCTATGCCACGTCGAATGGCAGCTTGCATCCGGACTAGAGGTGGGCCAACACCTTATTGAGCTCATTACTTTGTAACTATGTAAATCTGAAGTAAATCATTCAATTTTTCTGAAATTTTTATCATTTTCTATTCTGTACATAATTTTCCTATCCACACATTTTTGTCTCCATCGAACAACTCCTTGGTGCATCAGTTTTTTTCCCTATAGAGTGTAGTTTAAAGAAGTGTTTGTATTTTAATCTCTCTACTCTAATTTGAATTGGAAGAGTATGAAATACTAGGATATATTGAGGAATTAAAGGATGTTTCTTCACATAGTTTAAAATATGTTATGCCTTATCATGAGGTTTATAATGCAGATAGCAAAACTGCAAAACTTCAGAGTAATTTTTAATTCATCTTCACCATCCTCTAATGGAGTATCTTTAAATGATAGTCTTCGAAAAGGAGGTGCAGTACAAGTGGATCTTTTTAAAACGTTTTTCGGTATTTCACTTGGTGTGTGTGTGTGTCAGCAAATTTTCGATCGTTAATTTAACCAACTTCCCATTAAGCTAGAGCTCTGAAACTTTGGGAATCGTTCTTATTCACCTAACAATGCAAAATTTTGACATTTGCAACAAGTTTTAACTAATATTTAGATAATTTTTTAGTAGCGTAATTTGTGTAGTAACCTGGGGCTATCTATGGAAGATAAATTGAATTATGCAGAGAGAGTGATCTTAAAGGCGAGAGAGATATGAAGTTTTTTACAAAGTTTTAACTAATATTTCAATAATTTATTTTAATAAACTTTGCCACCATATAAAAACGTTGTTTTTTATCTTGAACTTTTCTATACTCCTCAGATTTCGTCAAAATAGAGTTGCATTCACAGCTGATGTTAAGAAAATCAACCATCAGATATGGATCAACCTTATTCAATGCAATTTGCAGTGTATTTTATGGTGCAAATATTTTAAAGAAAAGCCTAAGATATATAACCTTTTAATGGTTATGTATGGAAGAAATCTGCTTCATATCTGGCTACGAGTCTTGAAATAGCTCATTATTGATGGGAAAAAAAACATTTTCCTTGGCTTAAGTGGCTGCATTGAAGGACTTTTATGTTGATGATATTCTTACGGGAACTGGTAATATATTGCTTTTGCTATGGAATTGCAATGTCAATTTATTGCCATGCTAAAGTCTGGTGGCATGGAACTGCACAAATGGTGCTCTAATGAAAGAGCTCTGGTGGAACAAGTTTCCTTTCAAGATAAGGAATATAATTTAGAGGAAAATAACTCTGAAAGCATCAAGACTCTTGGTCCAAGATGAAACACCAGGGAAGATAACTTTAGTTGCACCATCTCACTTGGTTCGAAAAAAAAAACAAATGCAATGTATTAGAAGAAATTGCTAGCATTTTTTTATTCCTTAGGTCTTCTAAGACCAGTAATTCTACAAGCTAAGATTTTTTCCAAAAGTTATGGCTTTTAAAAATAGATTAGGATCATGAAATTCCTCTGAAAGAGAGAAAAATTTTGGAAAGATTTAGAGGTGTCTTACCAGAATTTGAATATCCCTCGCTATTTCTTTACTGACTCTAACATAAAGGATTTGTCTCCACATGGTTTCTCTGATGCAAGTAAGGATGCTTATGAAGCAATAATGTATCTTCGTTGAGTCACTAGTTCAAACAATGTGAAAGTGACATTACTTAGTAGTAAATCAAGAGTTACATCAATTAAAGTGTTAATCATTCCTGGAATTGAGCTTTGTGCCACTGAGCTACTTTTAAATCTTATGACCAAGGTTTTTGAATCTATTCATTTTAAAATTAGTATTGTGCATTTATACACCGACTCCACCATAGTGCTGACTTAGATTGACTCTTCATCACATTTGTTGAAAGTTTTCATTTCAGGCAGAATCGCCTGCATTCAAGAACTCACAAAAAACTTCTGCTGGAAGTGGATCAATGCTGCTTCGAATCCCACAGATCAGATTTTGAGAGGAGTCAATCCAGATCTAAATGAAGGCACCTCATTGTGGTGGCACGAACAGATTTCCTTCGTCAAGATATTGCCGAATCTTTCAGTTGACCCGATCCTTCTTCCGATGAGGATTATCTGCAGGAATTCAAAAGAACTCACCTTGAAATAACATTGACTCTTATTGCCACTGACACATTCCTTGATATTCTCTTGACTCAGCAAATGTGGAATGTTCAAGAACAAAATGTTAAAAGCAACAATTATGCATTACTTAAAGAAACTTATTGGATAACATTTTAGAATAATGTTCATCTTGAAAATTCTTTATGAAGTTCTGAAACAAATTCATGAATATATTCATGTTCATAGAAAATTTGTATCACGGGACAAAAAATCTTCATCAGCACTTTCTATCATTTACTCTCATAACTGTTCACTGGTGCAACTAGCATTGAATCAAATTAGGACACTCCCTGGAAATTCGTTGTATGCATGTTTGGACTTAGTTCTTCATATTTTTGATTCAGAGTTTCAAGATATGGACTGGCTTTTCATTTTAAAATGTCTCCATCAACTGCATTCAACTCTAGATTGTTCTATTTTATGGGTCAATAATAAATCGTGAGCTTTGATAGCTTCTCAAAATCTGTCTACTTACTTACTTATCTTTTGCTCAGATTGTAAAAGTGCTCTGTAGTAACTGCAGAGCAAAGCTGCAACTCTTAATGAATATACACACTTTTATGATAATTCCAGTTTTGAAGCTTCAGGATGGGAAAATAATTTTGAAACAAATTAATATTTTAAAAGGCTTTGAAACTGAAGCTCCAAGAGTTAATTATAAAACTTGCTTTTCTGCAATGGAAGATAGCTTGCTATTTATTTTGAAATATGAGCATTCCTTAAAACAGTGCTCTGTGTTTGGACCAAAGACTTTAATCTTAGATACTCAAGAATTTATATTTCATTTACTGATATTATTAATCGTTCATCAGGACTTGCCTAACCCATATTAAAAGCCATTACAACTTCTATTGTGCAAGCTCTTCTTTCAATATTATGTGGTCTTAAGAAAATAGTGAGTGTCAGGCACATCCATTTAAGTAAAGAACTTTCTAAATTTATTCAATGGATAGACACTTTAGATTTATGTGAAGATGAAATGACCGAATTAATGCATCCTCCCTGCATTCAGAAGTTGGATAGTATTTTGAAATTTATTCAGAATACAGTTCCTTTACCTAAACCTTTCTCTAAGCAGAGGAGTCAAAATATGCCATTGACTGAAACAGAGTTACAGAATTGTAAAACTGCATTAAGTGATAGAAGAAAAACAATTTTGGCAAGCAGTCAACTCCAGAAACTTATTCTCATATTTTTATATCTCATATCATTTATATATTTAACTAATAATATTTGTGAATAAGGTGCATTATTATGTTCTTGTATGTATTGCATTTGTAATTTTATATAAAACTGTTGCGATTCATTTCCTGAAATTGATATTCCAGTCTCTTTTTGTATTATTCCCTAGAGGTTTATTGTAAAGTGACAAGATAGCACTCTTCTCCCTAGAGGTTTATTGTAAAGCTACTAAGTGGCACTATTCTCCCTTGGAATAGGGGAGAATTCTCTTTTTTTGTAGAATTTGACTGGATGTGAACTGGTATGGTCATTGATTTGCATACAGGTACGAGATCCAATACAGTCTGGAAATAAATATCATTTTTTTTGTTTAAATGGTCAATCATAATTCATTGAGTGAAATTTAATTATTTATAGTAGTAATAATACATTTTTTCACCAATGTGGTTGGGAAAACATGGAAATTTTCTTTCAATGCAGTAAGGATACACCCGCAGTCCCCAGTTGGATAAACCTTTAACTGACACAGCACGCCAGTGGAAAAAGCAGAAACTTACACACAGAAAGGAATTGTAGGAACCTCCATACATGCACATTCATTCTCATTGTTCCCTTGTGCATCTTCTTTGAGTGACTGCTGTGGCTAGGTGTAGCCATAACAATGCCAAATGAAAAGAAAGCACCATCAATTTACTACTCAACATTCTTTTTTTACCATGCAACACCGCTCCACTATTGCACCCCTTGGATCAAGGAATCATAGCATCTTTTAAATCAAACTATATCTATAATTCATTTCAATTAATTTTGAAGAAATTAATTTTACTGATATTACAGTTAACAAAGTTTGGAAACAATTTTTAACAGAGTAGAAATTATCAGCTCATCCTTAAAAGAAACGTGCCAATAAACTCTAAATGCTTCCTGGAAAGCTTTATTACCAGAAATGGTATATAAAGCTTTCCAGGAAGGTTTCTAAATACATAAATTTCAGTCAGCAGTTTTTCTCTTATTAGCACTGAATCCCAGTTTTTGTATTTAAGTTCGTGTCTCCTATAACACGATTTCTCAAAACACAGTATTTTCAAGAAACAAATATATAGCAATGTAGAAGGCCAACCTGTATATATCTTATTCACATCATAATTGTACAAGAGAGAATTGAAACAACATTACCTTATTGCTCTTCTAGAGAATATTTCTACTTATGCTTTGTAATTACTTTATGTAAGCAACAAATTTTAACTTTTTTTTCTGGCACAATGATTATTTTGGCTATTTCTTACTAAATTGACTGTGCTAAATACAAAAATGGTCATATAAATGCATAACACCCCTAACTTTTTTAGGAAGGTGACCAATCATGAATAAGGAATATCAGCTTTTTACTGAAAAAGGGACATTAAAGAAATGAAATATATCTTTATGCTAAATTTTGTCATAAAATGCAAAGGGTTTTTAAACAATTTCAAAACTGTACATAAGTCTATGTACAGTACCTATAACAACCTCCATTCCCAAGTGATAAACTCAAAACCAAGTTCAGCCAATAAACCATCAATATTTAAGCACACACACATAGAATTTTGCATTGGAAAAACACCTTGATAACTACTGTCTTTTTATATATAGTAAAATTCTATTAGATGAAGCCAGAAAATTACACAGCTGTGCAATCTAGACCCTAATATTTCTGATTGATGTTTGGTAAAATGAAGGTCTTCAAGTTAATGTTCTTAGCTGAATTACCTGCTGTGTTCTTATGTTTATGACTGAAAGATAAATCAAATGATGCTGATGGTTCACTCTTCATATGTTTCTTCAGTAAATGATAATTGTTCGAATGGAGAAGGTGAAGACCCAGACAATTTATTCTGTGTAATACATGGCGTTTTGTAGACAGAAACCATTAGTGTACTATATGTCATGCTTTCCCCCCTATATTCTAACAAAATTAGTCAAGACAAAAGTAACTATCCTCTGTAGGACTTGTCTGCCAGATCATAGGAACTGCAAATAACATGCACCAATCTTCTCTCTATTTTCCAGTGAAGCAAACCAAAATAACACAATATAGGAGGGGAAAACAAGTTAAATATATATATACACAACACTCCAAGTATTAAAAATTTTGATTAACATTGGCTGTTAGTTACCGACACTGTCCTTTAGTATTAAAATGTCCATACATATAACAAAAACTGTACGGGTGGCACATGAAAAACACATGAGCGACTAGATCTATCCATGAGAACTGAAGAGCAACACTAACATCTATAACTACTCACTTCAAATAAGAATATGTTTATCAAGCAAGCAAAGCTCTCAATTGTCAGTTACTCTGAAGTGCACTAATATGAGTAATATGACTAATTCCTGTTCTGTGCATGCATACCCCTAGAAAGAATGACTTATTATTGCTCTATTGCTTATCATAAGCAATGATAATAAATCTGGAAGAAAAAAGATGTCATTAAGATGGAGGTTTTCATAAAAAATAAAATTTAGGAAGATCCAATTTTTGCTTTTTAAGTTACATTTTTTAAAAATATTTTTTGTTTAAAAAAAAAAAATAAAAGAAGGTGATGGCACATTTTTGAGGGTATATTCGTAATCATTATACCATATTTCCATCTGTGTGCTTTAAAACTCTTATTACAAAGAATAATTATTTACAATGAAAATTTACAAAAAGGAAACTTAAAGTAGATTGAGAAAATGCACAACAGCTTTAGAAACATTGAGATTATAAAATGCAAATAGAATTTCATTAATATACATAAAATTATATACACTAAAAACTTGATTACACTCAATTTACTATACAACAATTAGTAATCTTACCTGATGTGGCTTTATGACTTTAGCAATTTGTGGAGCTAAAAAAATATCCGGATCTTCTGGTGGGTGCCCAACATTTACTAACACACGCCCTTCTTCATCAGGAAGATTGAAACAGTCATTTGTATGAGCACCACTATTATTTGGATCTTCTGCAGTACTTTCTCCTTCTGTTTCTCCTTCATCACTTAAAACCATGATATCATCATCTTTTTTATCAGAGTCATCTGTATCACTTTCATTGCAAGAACTAGAACTTGATATATTGATTATATTTTCTGAAAGTAAAAATACATTTGTAACTAAATATATTTATTGCATTAAAATAAGAACTCAAATCTTATTAATTCAGATGTAATTTTATATTTTGAAGTTTTAAGAAAAGTTAATTTTTTTTTATACTCCCCTTAATCTTAATAGTGAAATTTGTTTATGTAGTGATATGTTGAAATCCAAACTTACTCTGTTTTATAGAGCTCTGTCTGAGTTTGATGACAATTTTCTTCTATGAAATATTCGAAAATGGGTTAATTTGTTCATGGATTACATGAACTTGATTTTACAAGTGATTTTGATACATACAAATGAATAGCAGTACATACATATGAATTATGAGTATACAAATGGAAGGTGGAGGAGAATGTTGCTTGGGTCATCTACCATCATATAATGTAATAGAAGTTCTCATGTCAGTACTTTTTGGCCTTTTTTTTTTTTTACCATTACTAGCATTTCAAAGTAGTTTGAAGAGGATTCTGAGAAAACATGGCTTACATCCCTCATTTCATTATATAAATAAATTTTTACCCTTCAAACTTGCAATTACAAAGGAAAACCTGAAATTTACAATCACTAAGTTCCTTGCATACCTGCCACCTAACATCTCTAAGCAAATGAACTGTATTTCACACTCAATTACAGACTTCTATTGAACATTCAGATTCCAATGAAGTTTTGAACACCAGAACAAATTTTTTTTACGTTTTTTGTTCGAATTCCATATAATTTGAATTCTGAAGCATTCAGATTCCAAAGCATTGCTGAATTTTTAAACATTAAAAATAAAGAGAGAAAAACATTATTTCTTGTTCTGATAATTCTATCTCAATTATAACCACTTTCAATTAGCACCAACAGAGTGAGGTTTCACATTCTAAAATTCTTTCTGAAATCACTTCATGTCCTTTTATATCATACACAAACCATTTAATAAAAGATAGTCAAAAAGTTTTCATATTTTATACATTTAAAATGATTTTATAAACTATTTCTCCAAGTTCTTTAAAAAAAGAAAAATATTTCCTTTGCTGGTGAACTTTTATTTTTTTTATGTGCTTTTATTCTTCATTTTAAACATTATTTTTTAAGTATAAATCCTTGAATTAATAAGTACATACTCTTTATTTCAAAATTAACTTTATCTTAAAAACACAACTCATTTGAACAAATTGTTATCACCTTTAGAGTAGAAATTCTTAAGTTTTATTACTAAATGGAAGTTTAACAAAATGAAAGCAATAAATGTAAAGAATAAAATCTCTTGCACATTATTTTTCTACAAATATAGCACCTGAAATACAATGGCAATTTGAATAAGAAAATATATTAAAAAAATCTGTAATTCACGTTTAAAGGTATAGCATAAAATTTCATTGGCATTATTTTAATCACAACTATTCTATTTTACATATTTTTATAAATAGCAGTCACCTCATATACAAAAAGATTAATCTTTATATCAACCTTAAAAATAATTTTTTGAAATATTTACAGCATTGATGGTTGCAGAACTAATCTAATCCATGAAATACCACTAATATATGTACTCCAAGTTATTATGTTACAGTTATAAGCTGCTATATTGAGTCAGTGGACACTGCTATTTGAGTTCAAATACACTACTATTTGACCTCTATTAAGAGAAACTGCATAAAGCATATAAATCTTTGTAGCTACTGAGCTCTTAAATATTAATAAAAAATTGATAATTTTAGGAATAAATAATCTGTTTATATATGTGTGTATTATATGAATTGTGTTCTTAAAATAATTCATACCAGTCCCTTTAACTAATAATGCCTTGATTTGAATCTTTTAAATACTAAAGTTAATGATATAATAAGCAAATTGAAACTTCACTTAAATTCTGAATGGAAAAGGGGATAAAATGCTCCAGCAATTTCATGCTTCTAATCCAAAGGGGCATAAGTTAAGTATTTAACAAGGAGTAAGTTTGTAAAATTTGAATTAAAATCACACTACAGCAAAACAAAAACAATAGGTAATAGACCTTATAATTTTAAATCATGATAAAATTTTGAGGCTCTTTAGCAGCTACATATTTAAAATATAACAAAATATTGTTCATATAGCACTTTATGTATTAAAAAGAATGCATTGTTCACTTTAAATTTTGTCATTTGTTTCACTGAATGAATTTGATTTTGAAGACTGAATTCCGTCTGCAAACCAAAGAATTCAGAATGCAAATCATTAGACAAACAGCAAATTTCACTTGTTGCAAACAGTTTTGATACTTTTAGAATAAAGTAAACATTAATTTTTACTTCTTTCTGGCATTCAAAAATACTTTGAAAAAAGAAAATTTAAAATAGAATAATAATTTATCTTTTGGCAATTCTGAAAATATGCTTATATTTGTAATATTATTTAATCCTTGAAATATCAATCTTTAGCACATTGAGAGACAAACTGTAAAAAAAATTCAGCATGCAATGGGGGGGGGACTGATGAATGGAATACATATGTTCCTGAAAATTATTTTTAAAAACACACACACAATTTGAATGAAATTCTATGATACTGCACCTTAGTTACTTTCACTACTGTCCAATTATTTTTGCATTTACAGTATTTATTTTGTTTTGTTTTGCTTTTTAATATAAGAAATTTAAAAAAATAGTTTGTTCAGCTATTGTGACAGGTGGTGTTACTGAGGGCTTCACCAAGATATATTAAGTAACTTAAGAATTGCAAGAGAACAAAAAAAAAAAAATTCGAACAAAATAATGTTTACAATAAAGGCTAGACCCAAATATTTCTTTAAATCTGGAACTACAGTAAAAAAAAAAATAGTTATCTTCCAATTTGAACAATTAATTTTAATTTCATGCAATCCAGAAATTATACGATCATCAAATTTTCATTCCATAAAAGAAACTGGAGCAATTTTTTTTTATGAAAGAGGAAAAAAATTTCAACAATGCTCTGAAATTGTGAACTGCATTTTTATTGTAATGGCCTATAGTTTCAAAATATACATACATTCTTTCTATCTACTTGATTTTAAATTTAATTGCAATGTAAGGATTTTGGTGCTTGTCTTTAAGGGAAAGTTTAACCTTGAGGTTGTGATTAATTGTTATTAACATTGCACCTGGAAGCAACATGAGAGCTATTGCAAACAGACCTTGTAAATTTGAACCTTAGTCAAGTGACAAAGACAACACCTGAGTGATCACCCCCTATCCACACTTCCACACCATGCCATTGAAAGGACTTAGAGCCTTGATAGATTTAACATGCATCAACTCCACTATACAGAAGGGGGCAGTTTAATAATCAGACCAATCATGCCTTTTCTTTTCACAGCCCATCATACATAAGTTGTGCATAATTGTACAAGGTATGTTAATATAACAAGCTGTTATATATGTTGGTAAAATTGTTAATAGATTAAAACATTCAATAATCCAATTAAAATATTATCATACCTTCAATTGGAGTAGGTACAATACCTTGAAGCTTTGCCTTTTTGTCTTCATCACTTTCAACTAAAACTATATCATTTTCTCCTTTAATAAGAGGCTTTTTGCAATCTTCAGTTGGTTCTTCAGTCATTGAAGAAGAATCAAATAAATTTGGGGTATCTCCAGGTTGACTAAATAGCTGACTTAAAGCTTCTTTCTCAACTTCTATTTGCTGAAGTCTCTCTTGAAGAGCGCGTAACTGGGCTTCTTGCAGCCTTTGAATCCGCTCTTGCTCTTCTTTTTGAGCAGAGAGAGTAACAGCATCTAATTCATCATCCAATTTAATATCCCTAATTATGGAATTGACAGAAAAAGACAAATATTTTAATTACACATTCTGATCAATAGGTTAGTATTACATGCCTTAATTGCATATTACTTTTTAAACAATATAATTTTGAACCATATTACATTTTAAAATTTAGCAAATAATGATAAAAATATTCTCAAAATAGCATCTATGAATGGAAGGGAAAACAAAGCTTGAAAATATCGAAATTGCTCTAATTGTAGAATAGCTTCCAAGTCTAAAAAAAAAAAGAAACATTGGAAATGCAAAAAATTTCCATATTTTAACCATAATAGTTTCAAATACATATTTTGACTCTATCATGTTATTTTTTTTAAATACAAACCAAAACTCAGTTGGCTAATTTATTGCTTATCACTCATAAGTAAAAAAAAAAAATTAGTTTTATACTTAAAAAACAACTACAAAATTATACATATTGAAATTATTTACCTGATATTGCATCGTTCAAATTTTTTCTTCTTTGAAAGTTTATCATCTTTTTTTAAACCCTTATCACAAGATTCCTCTTTCTTCTCTTTTTTCTCTTTTTTTACATCACAAGATTCTTCCATATTACTCAGAGTAGCATCATTGAGAGAATTAGTTTCCAAGTCTTCTTCCATAGTTGGTACACTGATTAATTTGTTAGTTATATCAGGTTGTTTTTTATCTAGATTTTCTGAAAGTACATCTTCAGACTTTAATTTTGTATTGAAATCTGATAGTTCATCTGGGTTTTTCATGTCATACGATAAAATTTCATTATCTGCAGAAAAAAAATCAGCTTTGCTCTCAATGCCCAAATCCTCTGTAAATCCACTTTCACTTTTTATATCTGTAGAAACCGTCATTTCTGAATCAGCAGAAAAGTTCTTTTCTTCTGTAGGAAAAGTACTTTTACTGTCAAAGCAAGTTTCTGTCTTAACGTCAGGAAAAACATCCGATTTACTATCAACAGTTTCATTTTTTAATTCCGGATCAATTTTTACTTCTGCATTTTTTGTTTCAAGCTGAATAAATTCTAATGAATTTTTTGTTTCAACATGTAATTCTTCTGAGGGGACATTAAACCCAAGTTCCTCAGATTTCACTTCTGTTTCAGATTTTACCACGGACAATAAGTTTGAAATAGGAAGAGTATCACAACCAATGTTGGTAGAATCGACTAACTGAATTGTAACTTCTCCAGAACCTATCAGCATACTGTTCGTTCGTTTGAGTTTTGGTTTGTCATCATCAACATCAAAGTTTTCATCTTCCCATTTCCTTTTCACCTCACTTTTTGGCTGATTTTCATTTAAGACAGTAATGTCAGGCACAGTGCAGTCCTTTGCACAACTATCAATATTAGAATCAACATTTTGAGTTTCACATGCTGCCTGAAGGGCAACTGTCAAGGAAAAAAAAGTAGACATCATTAGAATAATTAAAACATATTTTTTTAATAATTCACAAAGCTTTTTTAAAGTTAAAATTATAAAAATCATATCTGAACATTAATAAGAAAAAAAAGATATGAATCAAACCAAAAATATGAAAATAAAAATTGTAAGCTGAAAAATAAAACATTTAAACAAATTTAAATAAAAGAGAAAAATTATATAATTAAAAAAAAAAGTAAATTACATTATAAAAAAAATCAGAAATATCAAAAAAGATGTATAAATGAAAAAATTTAAAAATCACAATGTATGTGTGTGTGTAATGATTCAGCTTTAATTTGTAATAGTTTAACTGAAAAATAATTTAATTTCCTAATGTTTCACACTCTAACTTAAAAGTAAAACAGTCACATTATTTCCTAATACAAATACAAATTATTTTAAGTTTATTCAATCAAGCACACATAAAAATGTGCTGAATATAAACTTCTCACAGTTGATGACCTGTAAGGATAATCCCCAACTAGGTTGTTGGAGGCCATGCAAATACCTCAGAACCCCAGCACCTTATGCTCTGTGATCATGTTAAAGTGAAAAATCCCTTGTATAAATAGAATTGTAAGGAAAAATTTCCTCTCATCTGGCTCTTTCACATCAGTCTTGATGGCTGAAACCATGAAGCTCATCTCCTGAAATTCTGTATACTGTAACTCTATATATATATGATGGTATTCATGATCTGTTCGTAAAATCTGCATCTCTCTCTCTCATCAAAAGGAATAGACTTCATAAGTAAAACTGCTCAGTCTTATTAAGGACATGACTGTGAATATCCTATTCTTACTTATTCTTCAAATTTAGTACATTATACACATACAGATGAGATATTAAAATAAAATACATTTTTACTAAAAGAAGCAACAGAATTAGAGGATTTCATCATTCCATTTAATTTTCAACTTATTTTTTTTTAAAAAAAAATTACTTTCACACAAGAAAGATCCAGTTATAAAACCAAAGTAAACAACTTACTTAAAAAGGAAAGGGAATAAAAATTCAATAATTTTCAATCATTACTGCATACAAAGAAAAGCTCACTTCTATCAAGTGGGAAAAATTAATGCTCAAAATTTTTTAAATATCTGATTTTAAATTAATTTTATAAAATAATTATATTAAAAATGCTTTCAACTACTATGTGTATTTCCAAGGCAGCATTTTTTTTTATTAAAATTGAGAATTTAAATTATTATTTTTTGAGAAATTAATATAAACAGAAACATAACAAAATAATCCAATAATTACTTTCAAGTGAAGCAAAACTTTCATCCCAATCTTTTATTTGCTCCAGTCGCGAGACTGCAGTTTCTGTACCCACTTCATTAGGCTGAGGATCATCAGGAGGAAATACTTCCATTGCACTATGTGCTATAGTTGTTACATCAGGATACTGTTCCTTAGACCTAGACAGGTAAGGGGTAAATAATTTTTCAAAAATAATTCTACAGTCAATGAATTTGAGTTTTATATTTATCATCATATTCAGGCTTATTTACAAAAGCAAGAGAGAGCACATAGTCTTCACTAACTCACATGAATTTTGATTTTTAATGCATGTATCATCACAAATTTGAAGAACTGTAATATTGGATAAACTATAAGATAACAAATTAGCCAGAAAAATATTAAATATTAGCCTCATGATGCTAAAACTGCAAGAAGTTACAAGTTAAACAGCTATCAACATAATGAAAAATTAAACTATACAATATTTTATGCCTTTTTTAATTATAAAATCTTATGATTATAATTTTCCACCAACATGTTCTTATTGCTTTTACAATTGAGCTGAAATGTTATAGCACATTCACAGTTAATATACTTGTGCATGTTTGTGTGTAAATACAACTGACTCAGGAAAGGAAGAAAGAAAAAGAGATAACTTTTATGTTTAAACTGAAAATATCATTCCCCCCCCCCTTATATAGTTGATCAGTTTTGGATACCATGTTAATAAATCAAAAATCAGTTAAATTTTTTCATTCTGCTCTCCTTGATTTTTGCAATATTTGAATTAACTCCCAGAAATAATAAATAGTTCCTTGGATTTCTTTTTTATTTCATTACATACTGCTTTCCGAAATTTTTAGGTTAAACCCTTCCTTAACAATTTTTAAAACAATTGGATGTACATTTTTCTGCAAATATAAAAATAATTTAGTAACATATTATACAACTCAATACATTATAAAATTAAAAGTTCTATAACGATTCAGATTTTTCAAAACATTTTAGACATATGAAATTAAACTATGATATTTCCTAAGCCTTGGGTCAAGATAAACTATTTTCAAGGATATGCAAAATATTTATATTCATTATGTTCAAAGTTAAGAGAATGCTCCTTTTGCTTCATTATCTCCTGAAATACTGGACAGATTTTAATAAGCTATGTACATAGATTGATATAACAACCCCACAAAAGAGTTATAGAACAGGGTGATTATAATTGAAGTTGTACTTTCAAAAGGCTGTAAAAAAAAGAAGAAGAATCACTGGTCAGAATGACCTTGTATTTCATCTGAGTATATGTGAAACAATGGGAATTTGTTCTGTGAAAAAAAAATAGTTCAAAAGTAGACCAATTGGCACTCTGCATCTGAGAAGGTACAGCGTGATAAACACTTCGAAGACATTCCACATATTAAATGATTTTAAAAGCAGCTTTGGTTCAATGACAGCCTTTGGTCTAAACAAAATGATTAATAAATTTGAAGAGACAAGTTCATTTGATGCGAAATGTGGCAGAGAGAGGAAATCAATTGTTTTGATGTCAGTGCAGGATATGGCTACAACATTGGAAGAAGCGTCAAGCACTGCTTTGCGCGAGTGAGTGAATGTAAAGGTTATTGGAGCAAGAGCCAGATGTGACTATACTGCATAAAACGAGATGTAACTATGATCTGAATGTGTGAAAAAATTGGAAAAGATAAAAAATTCTTTGACAAGAAGGAGGGTCAAAAATAGAGAAGGATTGCTAGGGTATCCCAGGGGGTGCCTCACCTGTATTTACCAAAGATAGTAAACCCCATGGGAAAGAAAAAGATCACTAGGGTACCTCGGGGTATGATGCCCATACATACCTAAAGAAGTCAAGTCCCCAAGGTCCCCTGATATAATCTCCAAGGGACAAGGTGCCCAGCTATATCCCCAGACACTGGGTAGCCATTTTAGTCGCCTCTTATGACATGCATGAGTTACAGTGGCAGTGTTATGGGAATGTGCACGGCATGGGGAATCGTCTCAACTTCAGACATGCCTAACAACACAGTTTGTCAAATTTTACGGAACATCCTACAATGCTATCCATTCAAAGTAATACATGCTCAGGAGTTGATTCTAGCTGACTTGTCAAAACAAGAAGCTTTCACTCAGCAAATTCTTGCTCAAATGGAAATGGACAATGCATTATCATGGAACATTTTGAGGACAGACAAAGCCCAATTCCATCTCTAAGGTTCTGTCAATACTCAAAATAGCAGAATATTGGTAAGAGAAAATCTGTTAAAAATGCAACCATTGCTGCTTCAATCTCAAAAGGTCACTGTGGTATGGGCTTACAGCAATTTTTTTTTTTTTATTTACAACCACTATTTATTACAACAGCATTATTACCATAATTTATGACAGTTACTTTTCTTTTTCAAGGAGATTCGGCCTTCAGATCCTGTCACCAGTACAGTCAACAGGATATGTTATGAATCTCTTACACAACTAGCTTGCAACAGTGAATGTGTATGGAAAGCAAAATTTTATGCAAGATGGCACTCCTCTGCACATTTCAAACCCAGTGAAAAAAATACTCAACCTGCATTTAGGAAATGACAGAATTAACAGTCACCATTTCCCAACAGCTTGGCCACCATAATCACCTGACCAGAGCCCTCGCTACTTCTGTCAGTGGGGTTAACTAAAATATGTTGTGTACGGGACTCCAAAAAAACACATTACACAACAAATTCACAACATCAAAACTGATACACTGCAATCTATTATAGAACATGCTGTTTTGCACTTTCAACTTGTGGCAGAAAATGGTAGACAGCATACTGAACACTTCTTATACAAGTCGTAGCAACTTATTCATAATTATCACTTTTTTGCTTTTTCTCATTGAAGAACTATAAGTACAATTGGTTAAATCATCGAATATCACTCATAAAAAAAAATACATGACAAATGAAAATATTGAACACTTTCTCAATTCCATTTTGCAAGAAAATAAAACATTAGCTATACAGTGATTTGGCATGGATCATGGCAATGAAAAATTCTCATGATTAGCAGTTTTCCCATTTAAGCAATTTTTCATTAGAATTACTTAATTCAGAGAAATAATTTTAAAAATTCAGTATAATAAAGCATTCGGTCCTTTATTTTTAACAATACTGATAATTACTGGTTTAATGATGTCAAACAGTTTCACATGTCCCATTTTAATTCTAAGTTACTAAATTTAAAACTAATAAAAATCACTAATTTTTTTGAAAATCAAGTTTGTCATTTCAAACCAAAACTTAAGAATTTCTATGAATACTTTTTTCTTCTTTTAAATGGATAAAATCTTATATTTGTTGCAAAGCACAACATTGCATATGCAAAAAAAAAAAATATGTACAATTTCCAGGAAATATGGAATATTAACACATCAATCAATAACTCCCGAGACTAACATTGAAAACAACATT